>BOLG01000057.1:97500-259518 GCA_016861445.1 Oryzias woworae | reverse complement strand
GCCAGTTACTAGTTTGTTTTTCTGTTTGCTTGAAGTTTACCTTTCCTCTTTTGCCTCTTTTACCAGGACAGACTGCCTGAAGCCAGTTAAGCACAAACATCTTAAGTGCAAAAAACTGCATCCACAAATAAAAAATGTCAAGAAAGAACAGATAAAAGAGGCTGTTTCAAAGAGTGGTGCAGTACAGCTCCACATACTCCAAATAGATAAATGATAAATGCATGAATCAAGCATTAGCTCACTTGTGACTGGGTGTTAAAAACTTTGGATTCTTTGCAGAAAAGATTGGTTAGAATCTGTCAGACAAAAAAATGCAAAACAGCTTTTTGGGGCAAGGTTGAAGAAGAATGTATAGAGGGCTTGATGCAGAGGCCTTATGTTAGCTACTTATCTGCCCACAGAGCCAAAACACTGCAAGCTGCAAGCCGTATGTTAATTACAGCATCCCCACACATATCATGAAGTGACGTGTCACTGAACAGGAAAAGTATGAAATGAGGAAACCACTAAGGCTGTGAGGCAAAACTCTGGATTTGTGTGAGTTACTCAATGAGGGAGACAGAAGCACCGAGAGAGAAAGTTGTGCCAGTTCTCTAGCCAGTATAAAGAAAAAGAACTTGTCTTTGATTTTAGCCTGTGATGGGGATTTTTATGGCCATAGAGTGGCCATGGCTTCAAACGATCCACTGAGATGAAGACTAGAATGCAAGTACTAGAAATATGCTAACCTTTCCAACATTAAAGGTCTTTTTTTCCACTTTTTTCTTTTCAAATTCATATGAGAATGGTTCAACTCTACAGTAGAAACTATTTCCTCTGCTTAAGGTGATTGCAAAAATTGCCATTATTTTGGCTCCAGAATGCAGGGTTTAGTAATACGGGGAAAAACTTCTAAATGTATATGAAATACATGTGTGTGCTTTTAGAAAAACAAATATCCCTTTTGAAATATTTAAAACACAAGCATCCCAATCTAAGGCTATACTCTCCTTTGGGTCCTGGCATTACCATGCATCTGTGCTTTACCACATGCTAAAACTCCTCATGCATAAGGCAACCAATCTGTGTGACTCACAATAAAATTACACAAGGAAAAGATTAATTGATACACAGATAGTTTCGTATAAATTCCTAGAATGCTATGCAAATCACAGCTCTCTGAATTTGATTTTTTTGTATGCAAAGTAAGCCACGAATCTCGGTAACCCTGAAATTCCCCTAGGCTTTCCACTTCTTCAGCATGTGTTGCTTCCTTGTCACTGCATGTCCTCCGTCTAGCCAGATTTGTGCGTGACCTTTTACCACATTCTGCTGGCATCACTGACGCCTGCAGTCATTTCCAAACTGCCTCGTCATGAGCAAAAATATTTCCAAAAGGAGTCAATAGAGATTCAGAATTTTATGAATGATTGTTCAGAATTTACAATTGTATTTGTTAAAATGTGTCTGTATGGACTAAAGAATCAGCAACATTTACACCACCTCCACAAACAAGCACACTCATGCTTTGATTCGTTTGTTTCCCCTTCGGTGCTGGAATTGGTCTATATTTAGACAAATGAAGTATGCTAATGAGGACCTAGCTTGAGAAAAGCATATCTGACAGCCTCCAACATAGGCTCTGCCAAGTCGGTAATCTTCACCTCAAATCCCTATTTTTTCTCCTTTCATGTTTTCTTTAGTAAAATTCTTTATAAAGCTAAACTGTTGTGTCACATGGACAAATATGGAAAAGATTAGATATATATATATAGATATACTTATAAAATATTAGTGTATGTGTGTTCTTCTTTCCTGGCACTCATATCCATCTTCTCAGGATTATGCTGACTGTTACAATGAATCATTTTCTCACTTGGGTGATTTTTCTGCTAATTTCATCATCGTCTTCATCATGTTGACTCATGTCTTTCTATATACTCTTTTCTCCACCAGGAAAAAAAGTAAGGAGTACAGTTGTTTCTGCACAAAAGAAGGATCTTTTTTTTTTTTATTTTATCGAATAATTTACCAGATTTTTTTTCATGCATTTTTTTTGTTTGTTGTTAAATTATATATAAGTTGCTAAAACTATGAAAACATTGTCACCATAAACAGGAGAAAGATGCAAATTCAGCACAATTAAATTAAGAATATAAAACCATCATAATGCTTCTGCTAAAGTTTGACAACATTTTTTTTATATTGGCTTTCCTTTTGCTGGTTAGGGTTACACCTCAATGGCCTACAGTCACATTTAACTTTATATTATGTCCACCAACGTTAACACCTTAATGCACGAGATTATTTTAGAAAATTAACACGTTACTATTTATTAATACTAATTAATTACACTCTGCGAAGCAACTGTTTTCAGCCAGTTCAGGCTTCCGTGGCTCACGTCAATTTCTGAGAAAGCACACTTTGTCTGGCACTATCCCGCTCATACCTTGGTCACTTTTTTCATTCATTTTCTGAACCGCTTAATCCCTTTCGGGGTCACGGGGTTGCCGGAGCCTAACCCGGCTACTCATGGGCGAAGGCAGGGGACACCCTTGGACTGGTCGCCAGTCTGTCGCAGGGGACCTTGGTCACTTACAAAAGAAATAAATATTCAATGAATTTTAAGTTCGTTATTATTTGATACGTAATGTGGCCTATTGTCACTGTAAAATGACAATGTGTCACTGAGTTACCAGCGACCTTGAATTGCAGTGGCAAAGGACAGTGACATATATGTGATGATTGTCACAATAAGTTCTATAAAACATCAGTTCAGGGAGAAAGTTCACCTCTTACAGCTTGTTTTTGTCCACATCATGAAGGAAAAAGTTGTTTTGAAGAAGCCTGGGCATATAGAACATTGTGACTTCTGGAGCACCCAGCAGCCAATCAGAATAAAGTGTTCACCCGAACCATTTAAAGTGCAGAAACACAATGTTTGTTTCTTATGGCTGTACAGCAGCATCTTTGTTTTCTTGGAGTAATACTGCTGACATAGAAGTCTTTACAGTTCTGCTTATCTAACTCCTGATGTGTTTTCTTCACACAAGTTACCACTTTATATATTTAAACATTTCGGACAATAAAAAAGAAGGAAACATTTTCTCTCAAATAGAGAGAGTCACTATCTTTTTTTTAGCTTCTATGCTAATACCAAACAGCTCCTTTTGTTGACAACTCTTTTGCGCATCTGTGACCCTTTTATGTGCCTGATTGTCACCCAATTGTAGACAATGTGATGGCATAGGGCAACATTTGACTCACATGCAAGACTTGTCATCATCAGAGTAGGGAGATATCAAGATGCGATTCTGCAATAGTGGCAATCGCATATCGCCAAAGTCTGGAACTGAATCCTATCCTGCAAGAAGACAAAAGTCAAGTGGGGATTTAAGCAAGACTGTCTGCAGAGTTTATAGTGAGGAGAATGGAACGTCATGAGTGAGGTCAATATGTATTCAAACTAGTGAAACAAACGTGGGCGCACAGTTCATGCCAAGGTAATCAACACAAGCAGAGTGGCTGACTTGTGACAAATGGTGGTTGAAGACTGGGATGCCATCCCACAGCAGTGTGAGATGGGAACAAGCATGAGGAGGAGGTGCCAGGCTGGTATCACCATGTACAGTTCTCCTGCACACCACTGAGGCTTCTGTTTGACCAATGCATCAGCATCAAACAAAGCTTGTTAAATGTATCAATCAAAATTGGCTAAATGATTATGGGGCAAACAACAAACATGACTTAGTGTAACCATGTTCTTTTCTGCTCTGTGTGTGCTTTTGCGGTTCAATGTGATGCCAGATGCCGTTTTTTCTCTGGTTACAACAAAATATGAGGTCAGCATGTGCCGCACTCAGACAAAGAACAAAACGAATGGATGGATGCTACTTACAAAATGTATAATTGGATTGTTTAATTTTTTTTACAGGGTTCCTTTATTTATTGGAGGGGTTACGTTCTAAAAAAAAAACCTGTGATAGGTGAAATTCACAAAGAAAAGATGTTTTAAGGCAATAAAACCCCTCATTACACAATTTCTACAATTTTCTCAGACAAACATGAACATTTTGACACTTTTCTCTCTTGTTTTAACTCAAAGTCAAAATCTTTATAGAAAAATAAGACTGGTGCAGTGTAATAGAATGAACCTTTATGTAAAGTATTAGTAAATCAGTCAGAATTTATCAATCAGTAGTATACTGATAGAACAATTATTTTGAGGATGCTCATGTAAAACTGTTTTTTTTTTCTTTGCAATTTACAGTATAAGCCATGTTATCACATGGGAATGTTTTGTACCAGGACTTGCCGGGTTGGTTGGTGTTTATTGCCCTGGTGCTCGGGGTGAGTTGGTTTTATTTTTTTTCTCTTTTTTTGTACTTTGTTGTTTGTTTTTAACTCTAAAGCGCTTTGAGCTGCATAATATGAAAAACACTTTTAGTAAATAGACCTGATTGATTGATAAGTTCACTGTGTTGAATAAAAACTGAACAAGGTTGGATTTTACCCAGACTTTCTGTTCTGACAAATATCAATATAAAATGTGAACAAGTTTTAAAATGAAAACTACAGCTAAATGCCACTCCACTTTCTGGGGGTGGAAAAAATGAAGAATGACGCTGTCCATGAGAAGAAACGTCTAGTAAGCATACTAACAAAAAAGTAGAAACATTTTATTTTACATACAATAAAAGCACCATCACAGAATTAACTTACATGAAGTTACCCAGGCCCTGTCACATAATGTAACTTATAAGTAATTCATAAGGTAAAAGATAAATAAGTCAAAAGCAGACGGTTTTTTATTGTTCTTGGTTAGCTCAGATGCAGTACTTTTTGTTTTAATCAAACATGGTGCAATACTACTATTTTCCTTGTGTTATATTGTTATGAAAGCACTTTTTTAATTTAATTCCAAAATGTTTTAAAAAATGAATTAACCTGCTGTTTGTGAATTAATTACATCTCAGAAGTAATGGAAATGTTTTTGTGTTTCTTTGAATCAGACTTTGCATTATAGTGATGGTACAGTTGCTAAGGAGAACGTTTCAGATTGGCCTTTCATGTCATAAATGTTGCTGACCTCTGTACTAGACAGTAAATTCTCTAAATCCTGAATAAACTGTTCAAGCTTCTTTAGTTTAATAAGCTTAAGAGGCTCTCAAATGAGGTTTATGTGGAATTTTTGATTATATACAGATCTCAAAGGATAAACTTTGATGTTTGCACTGTGAAACTGAAATATTTTTAGCTAAACAGAATAATTTTGAACCAGAATTAATTCAAATAAATAATATATTGTTGTAATTAGATGAAATAGGTTCATGTTTTTAATCCATTAACAAACTTAGTCAATATCTTGTGATAACTTTTTGTGACAAACTAACCCAGCAGGGCCCCGGAATCACATAAAATGCAGAAATAAAATGTTTTACCTTTATTTTGATTGTTTTTTTTCATGCAGTCGCTTTCTTTCTGTCACTCTAAAAGTCACTTTGAAATGTCCTGCGTATACAAGATGTGCCATACAAACAACAATGCTGTTCATTTTGAGTGAAATAAAATCCAAATTAAATAAAAACATGTCCAAGGGAATTTAGGGCCATATTTCTTTCAAGCACTCATTATATAACAACAACTGACAGTTTTGACTTCAGACTAGTTTTTCAATGTATTAAACTTGAAATGTTTTTCTCTGAACAAAAACCACGTTGATTGAATTTGCTTTACTAAGTGGTAAAAGTTTTTTGTTTCCAATGAAATATCTATTTCTCAGTGAAGCCTTGGACATTATGCTATTAGATGATAAAACATTTTTAAACTTCTGATACAGCTGGAACATGGCTTCTCTGAATGTCTCCCTTCTGTGGATGCATACAGTTATAAAGTTATAACCCTGGTATGGATCCTTTAGGATCACAATGTGATTGCTTTCCAGTATCATCCTGGTGGTGCAGCATAATTTGTTTGGTTGATTATTACATGTGAGAGATAAAATCTATCTTACAATCTTTGTGGAAATCTTCATTGGTCATCATGGCAGAACCGCAAATTAAGATGTAAGACTCGTCAATACATTCGCCGTCCACTTTTCACATTGCTGGATGGGGATCATTTTTCCTCTCAAAGCTCATATGTCCGATTGTTGAATGATATAATCAGGCGAACAGAAATCTTCCTGTGATAGCAGGCTGACCAATTCTGTCAGGTAAAGATGAGTAACATGAAAGATTTCTCTATCAGCTAATGAAAGATTAGTGATTGCCGGCTTGTGCATTGTTGAGATAGAATATGTTCATTTATTTGAAGTCTTGTTAGTTTGTTAGTTTAAATCATATCATACCAAATCATTATTCATAGAAATGCTGACTGTTTCTGATATGTTCTTTTATTCGTTAATCATTTTATTCATTTTTTAACAGTCGTTTTTGTATGTATGGAAACTAACTAACAGCATTTTTTAAAGTTACGGATACACATTATATATAAATGTATCCTCTACCCGGGAGCCCGGGAGCTTGAGGGTTTTGAGGGTTATCTCAGTATCTTGGCTATTTGGAGCACTGCACTTTTCTGGACTGGAATGTCTAAGGTTTTTCAATTCACTTCAATTCTATTGCATTTATATTTCCCAATATTACAACACAGTTGCCTCAGTGGGCTTCACACCAGTAATTGTGCAAAAAAAAAAAAAAAAAAAGTCAGTCATAATATATCAACAATAGCTAGTTGCTAAACTAAACAGACTAAGTTAAGCTGGGGATCCCTGCCCTTGGACCCTCCTTCTTAGAAAGGAAACATTCAATTAAATAAAAAAATATATATACATTTTGGGAAAAAAAAAAAACAAAGAAAAACCTCAGGGATGTCAGCGTGAAGGAGGGATCCTCTCTCAGGACGGACAGGCAATGTTCCAGAACTGTTAAAGAAGAAATATGTTATTTAACTCTACAACTACATGTTTGACTTTTGTTCAGATTTTTCCAGGGATCTGCTGTAGCCGCTCCTCCAATTTGGGAGTTTCTACCCCGAGTGCTCTGATTACCTCAAGCACCACTGTCACCTTCACCTTCCCAGCCTCTCCCCTGAGTCCCTGGCCTTTTTCCAGTTTCTCATCGTGTTCCTTCTTTCTGATGTTGCAATGATATACAGATATTTATTTATTAGGGCTGTCACCATTAACACGTAAACACATGCAGTTAATAAAGAAAAATTAATGCATTAATATATATAAACGCTGATTAATTCCACTCCACAAAGAAACCTTCCACCAGTTCAGGCTTCCTGAAGTGCGTCAGTTTCTGAAATACAAACTTTGTTAGGCACGATCCCACTTGTAACATGGTCAAATAAGTAGGAATTTTGTTACATAAATGTTTACCCTGCAACTGCTGCTTTAGAAAGTTTGGTGTGGGTACCAAGGTGTTTATTATGGATGTACAGTCAAAGCTAAACTATGTTGATGAGATTTACTGATGGAAATCTTTTTACAGGCCAACTCTTGACACCTTTTTAGGTAATTATCTGCTAATTGTCTTGGATCACTAAATAAAAACAACTACCTAATTAAATGCATGAAATGTGACTAGTTTTCCTTCTTTTATCTAAAAAAGTAAAAATACAAAATGTGGTGATGTAACTAAACTACTCTAAGGAGTATGCTTTTTGTGAAAGGAATGTAATTCTGTAAACCTGACATTTCAAATTAACAGTGGTATTCGAGACAGAATATTGAGCCAAATTAAAGTAGAACAGAGATGCTACATTTAAAACTGTTTGAAGGCTCCTGCTAATGTCAGTCTTAACTCCACATTCCCAGTAGGTTTGTTAGGACTGAAGGAACTGTCAGCCATGACATAACATGAAAACAATTTCCTGTGACTTTATCATGCAACTTGATAAGACATTGTCAAATTTTGGTGACAGTGTGACAGAACTTTTTTATGACTGTGAGAACAACAGAAGAAAAAAAATCAAACTTAATTTCAAATTCAGTATATATATATATATATATATATACTTATATTAATGGAAAACTATGTCTGCTTTTCAGCTTTTAATACTTTTTATTTTAAATCATATAATAATTAACCAACTTCAGGTGACAAAAATCCTATTATGTTGGAATATCAGAATGCAGTACTCTGTAAAAACTGAGTTTTTACAATCCAGAGTTTAAATACAGTGAAAAAAAAGTGAGATGAAGAGGTCCTTGTTGTAACTGTGTCATGGTAGAAAGCTTAGAGCCTCTATTTCCCCGTTTTTCATCAACAATCTGACAAACTTCATACATATTCTTTCATTTACAGCGCTATTTTAGTATGTCTTTGCAAATCCACAATCAGCCATCTTTCTGTTTTGCACTTTTTTTCTGTCTGACAGCTGTCACTCACACACTGACTGATGTCAGCTCATATCGAGCTGAAATGGATAGAAGCAAGTTTTCGGTTTGACACTGTTTCCTTTTTGTTGGGTTTGCTGCCTCTGAGTACAAACTATTACTGCACTGAACTAAAAATCTATTACAGGTTTATGTGAGGGTTCAGAGAGAGTGGAGGGCATGTGAAATCTGCAAACAACTGCACAGATTGTTTGTAATAGTAAAAGAAACTAATTTGTCACAAATAATGTTTTTTGAACAAGAACAACAAACAAAAAAAACAAATCAAGCAACAAACTAAAAGCAAATAAGCAAACAAACAAAAGAAACGATGCAGGTTTTTCCCAAAAAACATTAATCACAAATGTAATCATTAACAATAATTAACAATGAACTTTAAGCAATCCAACACCAGATGTTGATTTGGCAAAACGTTTTCTTTTGCAAAAATGTCAAGTAAAAGTGTTTTGTTACTCAACTACTTACCTTAGCTGTACCCAAGCGTAAAATGAGCAATTTATGTTTTCGCTGTGCTGTTATCAATTTTCACTGCCAAGCATGGTCGGATTTTCCTGCTGCAAAAAATAAATCCTTTTCTCATTCCCTTTCCTTTGCAAACTATATGTAATGTTTACATAATTTTATCATTTTTCTCATAGAGACTTCATCCTGACCTGTGATCAGCTCCGGGGACTATTTTCAATTTGGTGCATGTCTGTGGATTTTTATGCATGTGCACAATTCAAATCTAAACACAAAAAAGTAACCATTAAATTTCATCCATCTATCTATTTTCTTAACCCATTTTATACCTTTTGGGGCTGCCAGAGCCTAACCTGGCTACTCTTGGACAAAGGTGGGGTACACCCTAGACAGTTTGCCAGTCTGCTGCGGGGCCACAATCACACATTCATACACACTCACAGTCACACCTAGAGACAAGTTAGTCATCAATTCACCTATAAGGCATGTTTTTGGACTGTGGGAGGAAAAGCATAACATTATGTTTTTTAATAAAATAAATACATAACCAAATAAATTCTGGAAACTATCTTCAGGCAGTGCAATTTAATTGGATGTAATGTTTTTTTATTGTGAAAGACCTAAATACAGCTGTTTTTGGGTCAGTGTGCAGCACATCAGTTTTCAAATGAGTTCAGGCTTTAAACCAGGCCTTTAAACTACAATGATTGTTTTTCTTTTAATGTGTTTTGGTCCAGTTTTGCTCGATCTTTGGCTGCTTCAAAATGACCTAGTTTTCAACTCTGTGAAGAAAGCAGATGATGGACATCTCTCTGACTATAAGGTGCCATGGCCTTGTCATTTTAGAAGAAGCCAGAGCCATCATGTCTGTGCTTGACAGTGTGTGAAAGGTATTTTTCCTCGTATTTGTGGTCCTGGGCATCACAGCCAAATTCACTTTTGTCCTGTCTGTTCAAGGCACACTGTCCTACTCGACATACAATGATAAAAAACGTTGACAACTGACAACTGCAAAGCAGAAACTGAGTGACATAAGCATTTCTCTAATGTTTCAGAAAAGTACACAGAGATACTTAGTGTAAAAATCATAATTTTGTGTCAGCTCTGACAGTGATTTGGGTTTTGTCACTTGCATCAGTGACAAGCTTTTACCTGACTCGTAACACGTAATAACTGAAGTGACAGCTGATGAACAAAACTGACTATTCACTGAAATGTTACAAGCTCATGTTGAAGTCTCTGTTGGCGACTTTCACTCCAAGTGAAATGCACAAATGAAACTTAAACATGTAAGTGCATTTAACTCACAGATTTACAAAGTCTGTCATTGGAATACGGATTAACTCTTTAACAACCCCACTGATTCATGTTCTTTTTTCTCTCTGAGAGTTCAGTTTTGATTGAGTGAAAATAGCAAAGATTTTTTGAATTCAAGACTAATCAAAATACAAATTATCTTTATGCTTGAGTTGTAACAAATTACAAAAGAGAAAATTACACTCAGAATGTAAAATATTTATATATAAACAATATTCTGCACTTAATTTTACACCCACTTATCACTTGATTCAATAACATAAGCATAATAGGGGTGGGAATTTATAAATTCACCTCCTCCAACTCCTTTTCAAGCAATTAATTAAACTGTTTTTGATAGATTTACTGTGTCCTGTTTTGGATGTCTGTGCACAAATATGTTTATCTATGATCACAAGTATGTATAAAGGCATCATTTAAATGTCTATGTAGATGTGTAAATACTTGGGTTGTCAACGTTAACGCTTGTGATTAATTAAAAAAAGTTGATGTGTTAATATGTATTAACGCTAATTAATTACACTCTGCGAAGCAACCGACTTTAGCTGGTTCAGGTTTCAATGCATCCATTTCTGATAATGCACATTTTGTCGAGCATTATCCCCCTCACACCATGGTGTCTTACAAAATAAATATATATTCATACAATTTTTAGTACTTCCCTTTGTTTTTTTTTTGGTTTAGATTGTTTTTTTCACAAAAGGCGGACAATTTGATATGTAATGTGGCCCATTGGCACTATATCACGACTGTTCGCTGTTGATCCAGTTGCGACCTTGAACTGCAGCGGCAAAGAAAAAAATATGCCAATCGTCATGCAAGGTTCGATAAAGCATCAGTTCAGAGAGAAAGTTCAGCTCTCAGCCCTATTTTTTGTCCACATCATGATGGAAAAGTTAGTTTTGAAGAAGTGTGCAAATCAAAAATATTGTGACCGGAACTTCTTTTTCAGGTGGGCATCCACACACAGCAGCCAATCAGAATAGAGTATTCACCCGGACCATTTAAAGTGCAGAAACACAATGTTTGTTTCCTACGGCTGTATTTCAGCATCTTTGTTTTCTTGGAGTAATGCTGCAGACACTAAAGTCTTTACAGTTCTGCTTATTTTACTGTTGTGCACTTAAATTATACTTCTGTGTTAACACTTTATAGAGTTAAACATTTCAAGCAATAGAAAAGAAGGAAAACATTTTCTCTCCTCATTTTCTTCCTTTTGTTCAAAAGCTGCATATTGTCGTTAAGATTTAGCTAGTACAACATTATGATTAATCATGATTATTGCCAACCACTAAGTGGAGTTATTCTGAATATTTTGTAATCAATTGACAACACCAATATATACATAGATATCTCTTTTACTTGATTTACTTTTACTTTTTCTTTTTTTTTTATTTTACAATCAAACAATGTCCTTTCACTTGCCTTTCACTTCACTTAAATTCAATATATCTTCGTATAGATGTATATTTCCCTTTTTGTTTGTATTTGTTAGTAGTTGTTGTTTGTTTGTTTGAAACACCCCCCATCTCTCTTTAGAAAAATGATTTTCACAGCACAGGGAAAGACCAGTAGTATCAATATAGAATATACCTTGTTAGATACTTTTGTCTTTCTTTTAAAAATGTCTTTTTTACCTCCAGCAATGTATCTTGCCTAATGCAGTATGGTAGTTTTTAAACACCCTGACACCTGTTAAGTCCAACTAATGATGACTTTTCAGTTTAAAGAGTTGACCAGCTCATAAGGGAATACTAAAAGCACTTTCCAGTGGTTTTGTAAAGGCTGGTTGCAATGACTCAGCATATTGTTTATTTAGCATAAAGAAATGCTGCACGTGTGACCTGGCAGGGGCATGCCATCCTGACTTTGGATGCCCCGTTTGCTCTTTGTTGTGGAATCCTTTGAATTCCAGAGCTGATTCCTTGAAAATTCTTCGTGCTGCATGTCCTCCGTCATGTTTGGGACTCTGTGCAAAGTTCCACAACACAACACCTTTCCATTTGCACCTGAAAGAAGTTAAACGTGCACATTTGACCTGACCCACAATTACATGCTGAATGAAAGCTGTTTATCAGACAAACACAGCTGGAGTTACTGCCGTCTGCCACAACACTAAAGCCCGGACCATTGCATGAAAGCGCAATTTATTAGCTTTTCAGCATTGCTGTGTGTGATCATGTATTCTCCTAGGTTTTAAAGCAGTGCTGACTCAAGGGTTTTATACATATATATATATATATATATATATATATATATATATATATATATACATATATATATGTATATATATATAGTTGTTCTACAATAATTGTGCTTAGACAAAAACACAAATAGATATTCTCTTACCAAAGAGAGAAGCACAGCAGCCTTCGGCGCAGGCAGTCTATTAAAGGTCCTGTCCATCTCTGTGCTCCCTGTATCATGTTGAATAATAGAATGAATCAAGTTAGGAGTGTGAGATACAACCTTCTTATACTGAATACTCTGCAGTGAAATCCAGCCCCGTCTACCAATCTGTGATTAGCATTTGCTGCCATCATTCTTTTGAACAAAAGGATTTTTTCAAGCTTGCGGTCAGTGCATCTTTTATTAACTCAGAACCTCCTTCTTATTAACTTCCCCTTGATTCCTACATACCTGAGCTCAAATACTGAACCATTGGCAGCAACCCCATCCTTCAAAATTTCTTATTAAACTCCTGCCTCATAAATACTTGCGGTGGCTGACTCATACAAAGAAATAATTGTATTTATCTTGTGTCAGTTGTTGGGTTTTCTGTCAGTATTCCAGCTTTCTTCAACAGCACGAAAGCAAGCATAACAGACTGACAGTAGGAATAAATGAATAAGGGCTTAGTTTAGGATCCTGGTCACCTATGTGCAGTTTTGTACTAGTCTTATGACCTACTGATCTTAAACTGCTTTGTTCAGATTACCACAATGACCTCTGTCCCCAGACATCTGTGTTAACTGGGAGAAAACAGAAATAAATCCACAACACAAACAGCAAAAGATGTTTCTTGCTTAGCAGGTTCACTTTTTCAAAGTAAGAAATAGTAAGACTTGAGTGTAAACACACCTTTTGGATTTGTGTCATTTTGGAAATTGTTTTATGTTGTTTCAGCATTTCTTCAAAACAACTCTTCCAGAGCAAATCCAGCAAAAGTTTTTTTCAACACCTTTTAACATCACATTAATCTATTGATGTTGACTAATTAGGGTTTTTCTGTTGAAACTTATGAGTTCAAATAGATTATTTTAACAGTGTTGAAGCTTCTGTCCTGTCTTCCACCAAGCACCTTTGTCTTGTAGCCTAAAGCTATACACACTGGGCATGTGATGTGCATTGAACGTGTTGAATGGGCATTCTTGAATGCGCTTTTGGTATTCACATTGGACTGTTGCTTCCTGATACTCACAGGTGGAAGAAGATGATTGGTGCAAAAATTGAAGCTGTACAAATCTTACAAATCTTGCTCCAGCCTTTTTTTTCACAGCTCTGTTCCGATTGATGAAAAACGTTGTGTTATATAATTCCAGTGGGACAGAAACCGCAATCATCAATTTCTCCTTTCACATGGTCGGTACTTCCATGTTCTTGGAAAGAATGCTTTCAAAACACAGAACTTTTAATAACGTTCAAGTTTTTAACATAGAGCCCAAAAAATGGACTTAAAAATGTGCGCGTGAACGTGAGAGTTTTGAATGCGGAAGCCTGAAATGTGCGTTTACATACACTTTTCATTGGACGTGGTCGCTCGAACGCTCGTTGCTGAAGCAGGTGTAAACATAGCACCAGACACAAAGTTGGTACGGGATATTTTACAAAGGCATTTAACCCTTTAACACCAGAGCTTTAGCTCCAGTGATGATGTGCTTTAAATTACTGTAGTTCATTAGCCATTTACGCAATAACATAATTCCCATGGATTCTAAAGCTGAGTTCTTACTAACGTCAAGTAAACATAACGCGTCGCATATCGACACAAAGTCACTTTTTCTGCAACAGAATCATTGGTATTAACATCAGTTATGTAACTGATTTCAGAGTTATGATAGTTTAAGAAGCGTGTGTTATTTTCCTTTAACCAGTGACTGCTCCAGTGTTGAAAGGTTAAAAAGTGACCAAGGCACAACTTAATATTCACTTTTATCCAGTGTAAAAATCTCATCTATTGCATTTCTATTCTCCTGGCTACTTTTAAAAATAAAACTCTAAACAAGCATTGCAAACCCAGAGTTTTCTTTTATTTCCTGCCTTCTGTCCATGTGCATGGCAGTGAAAAGTGGAAGAATGGAGCTCTGGAATGAAACTTGGCCATACCAGAAAATTACAATTGATTTTGGCTGTGTAACTATTCTGTGTGCCTTTGTGCTATATCATCTTTGAATCAAGCAAAAATATCTGAGAGTAGATTTAAACTGCAAGGTATAGAGCTGAGCCTAAAGGGGTTAACAGAATTTAGCAAGTAGGGTCAGTAGATGAGCTCCAGTGCCTATTATGACGGCATCGTCTATCACTGTCAGTTTAGAGCTCAGGGAGGACAAATCTTCTAAAGTTAGCTCCAGAGACAAGAAGCTGAGCTCACAGTGCCGTGATCTGACTTTTCATTTGTGACTGAAAGAGACATAAAACAGGAGTCAAGACTATATATAAATATGTGCAGCTAGTTATCTTTGTATAAAAGGTTACAAAGATAGCCACTAAGATATGGAAACAATTGTTCTTTGTAGGGGAGTTTTCATTTACCCTTGTTCAATGTAATTTGCAAATTTTACCATCTAAAAGAGCAGCATTTAATTTAATTAAAATAAACGTGAAAAGATGGGGATGCCCAGTGTCCCAAACCACCAAAACAACATTAAACCTGCATGATTTTAAAAGACAATTCGTCCACTTTTATAGTGCTGACAAGTGGACCCTTTCACTCTACTCCAAACATTTGCTTGTCAGTTTGCTTTAAAAAAGCAATATTTTTTAAGCATTATGAAATACTTCATTTGTACGTTTTTGTTTTTTTTTTTTTATTGTTTTGCACTCTTTTTGTACTATTATTTAAGCCTCTATGCTACAGGCAGACTGAAAGAAGCAGAAAAAGAAAACTAACCTCCTGATATCGTGGGTGGGCATTACCACATCAAGAGGTGGTTAACAGGTATAAAAGGCTTCAGAGTACTACGAAAAAATGCCTTTTTTGATACTAAAAAAATCACATTGTTATGCAAGCATGCATTGAAATAAACCCATGGAAGTGCAGTGTGCTTTGCAATTATAGATAACAGCTATGAGTCTACTTCAGAGAGAAATACTTCAGGAGGAGAGACAAAAAAGCGTTAAAAAGTTGCACCCCTGCAAACTTTTATTTATGTGTATAAAGCAATAACACTCACTCTTATGCACCATGACACACCCAGTCAACAGAGTTCTACAGTCATTCATGTTGATTTAAAGTCAATATTATATGTTTGAGGAGTGAAATGCCCCCATGTGTCAGGAAATAGTCTGTACCACAAAGGAACAAGAAACAAAAGGGGCTGTGAGAATCACATAAGTATTCATATTAAAAATGCAGTTTTATATAAATGTCTTAAGACGCCAGACTGTTCCTATATTGTGCCTCAAAGAAATAGCTTTTTTAAAAATAATTTTCAAAAAATAGCACTAGTTTGACTAGTTTTTCACCTTTTTCAATAATTTTGCTTTTTTTGTCATTTTAATAGATAATATTTTTTATTTGTTTGTTCAGCCCCTTCACCCTGAAATATAAAAGGATGGTGACTGAAAGAACAATTTCAGCAGAGAATATGATGTCCGATTTCAAATCCTCTGTAGGAGGTCAGGCAAAAAATTGACTTGCAATGAATGAAACAGCAGCCAGTAAGTTTTGCTCAAGATCAGAATTACGAAAAGCCAGGATCCCAGAAAGAATAAGAGGTCCTAACTCAGGAGAAACAAGTTACTAATGCACACAATGCGCCTGATGGTTTATTTATATATATATATATATAAATACTTTGAGGCTTTATTTTGGCTGAAGGTCATAGACCATGGTCAAAAAATGAAGACTAAGTTTTTTTATTTCCTCCCTTGTATACATTCTTGGTCTTGCAATAGCAGTATATATATATTTTTTTTAATCTAGAACTATACTGTTGGAATATTGTGCTTGGAATACATATTTGATTGAATTAGTCTTTGACTACTAGACTAGTTTAGGAAGGTAAAATCATCATTTTTTAATAAAAGCTATACAACAGCAGGAATATATTGGCTAATTCCTATATTTATAAAATACACATATGTAAAATACATTATCTTGTTGCATCTTATTAGAATTTCAAGCTACAGTATGAATCTCACCAGGGAGACAGATTCATCAAAAAAAATTGCAAACTTTTCCTTTTTATAGACTCAATGTGAAAACATTTGTGTCTTATAAACAGAAAACACTCATTCGTTTAATTAATTAGCTCATAAATCAGTGTCAATCTTTCATTACAATCTGCACTTCTGGTACTCATCATTTAGTTTCTTTTAGCACAGCTCTGCTTGAATTGTGCATCTCTGAGCTGCCCTTGTAAAGTCTGCAAAGAGTGGTGCTGGTTTTGAATGTTGCACATTCAATTAGATTTTGTAGTTTTATTTTTACATTTGACAGCAAGGATAACTATTAATGTCGAGAATGAAACAAAGGACCAAAATATTTTATAAAAGACTACTAAAGTGTATGCAGCCTAAATCTTGTAGTTTGATTTTGACTTCGAATAAAGGATATCAAACATTGTTGTCTCCTTTTGTTTAAAAGACAAATTTTTTGCCTCACAAGAGCTGAAACGCAAAATAGTTTGCAGTTTTTGGTCAAACATACCTGCAAGACATAAACTGAGACTCATGCAGAACATGTGGCGCACCCTCGATTGACACAAAATAAAGAAAAAACTCGGTGCTGCGTCACACAGGGCTCGTGCACACGCTTCCTCCAGACATTGAGTCCTTGAAAACAGGCAGACAGCTGTAGCAACAGACTGACAGACAGAGTGGTGCCAGGGTTAAACTCCACCTCTTTTGGCACGCTAGAGGGTGAACAGGATTGCAGAGTCTCATGCATTCAACTGGATAACCATCCAGTGTGGCACACTGACAACCTGGGCCCATGGAGCCAGTCTGTGCAACCAAGCCAGCATTTCTCCAGCATTTAGAAGGGCAAAATTCAGCAGCTGACTATAAAATAAACACATAAAAAAAGAAAAAAAAAAACATGACACTTCTCCTCTGCTACAGCTGAGGCTCAGAATTGTCTGCCATGAAACAAAAGTCGCTCACTGACGGTTGTTTCAGAATATTCCAGAATATATTCCTCATCAAAGAGTTCAACACCAAGACCCATTTAACTGTGTCGGAGCCAGATCTGGTTTTTGGGCACATTCTGGCTGACTTGAGACCACAATCCAGATTATTTTTTTACACCAAAAGAAAAAAATAATTTTACAAAACCTACAATAACTGTATGATTGAGTCAGATGTGCCAATATTCATAAAACAATGTCTTTTTGTATAGATTATTTTTCAGCATCATTTTGTCTGAATGTCCAATTTTTAAAATTATTCTTCGACCTCGTTTATTTCTACGTATGTCTTCAAAATAACTTCTCAAACTATAAAAGCAATTTATTTTAGTGGTTTGAACTTTAGTTTCACAGCAAGAAGGCCCCTGTTCAAGTCCCAGCTGTGACCTTTCTGTGTGGAGTTTGCATGTTCGTGGGTTTTCTCTGGGCCCTCTAGCTTCCTCTAACAGTCAAACACATGCGGCATAGGTTGATTGATTCATCTTAATTGACCTTAGGTGTGACTGAGAGTGTGTGATTGTGGCCCTGTAACAGGTCCGCGACCTCTCCAGGGTGTACCCTGTCTTTACCGATCAGTTGTCAGGTAGAGCTCTGGCAGCCCAGTGACCACAGAAGGGAAAAAGCGAATGGAAGGATGCTATTCATCTATTACACATCATTTCATAACCTTTGGAGTTTGATTAACAAAAATTAAAATAAAAAATATCAAAGGCCGGATACAGGCATGGGCAAAGGGGGGACAATGCCTCTCTAATTGCCTCGACTGCCTCCCCTAAAATTGATGGCTTGCAGAAATCAGTGATGAACTACAAATTTAGAAAACATAAACACACACACAAAACAAATAAAGTCACAAACAAAAAAGGCAACAAGAATAAACAAAAAATAAATAACATAAAAATTCATTCATTTTCTGAACCGCTTAATCCCTTTCGGGGTCATGGGGCTGCCGGAGCCTAACCCGGCTACTTATGGGTGAAGGCAGAGGACACCCCTGGACTGGTTGCCAGTCTGTCGCAGGGGCCACAGTCACACACCCACACCTAGGGACAATTTAGAGTAACCAATTAACCCATGAAGCATGTTTTTGGATGGTGGGAGGAAGCCGGAGGCCCTGGTGAAAACCCATGCATGCACAGGGAGAACATGCAAACTCCACACAGAAAGGTCTCCCATTGGCTACACTGTTTTCAAGTCCCACAGCCAGGACTTGAACCAGGAACCTTCTTGCTGTGAGGCAAGAGCGCTAACCACTGCGCCACCGTGCAGCCCATTACATAAAAACAAACATACAAACATAAACATAAAAAAAAAATAAAATAAAATAAAAGACAGAAATTTAAGAACAGATACAGACATAAAAAGAAAAAAAAAAGATGAATGCAGCCTCAACAGGGCACAAACTAGCCTCCTGTTTATGCCTGTCCCAAGCTCGGTAAACACAGAGGGTGTCAGTAAGAGAAATCTACATCAAACTTAAAGGTATATCAAATAGATCAAGGGAGAACATAGATATATGGATAGAGGAACTGATATAATCATAAGATTTTTTTTATATGCATTTTAGGGGTTTGAAGGGATATGACACCCAAAGCTCAGCACACCCAAACTTTCCCCCTGATATACTACCTGCACCCATAATGGGGCTGGGTAAATCTGGGCCTGTATTCATCACTGGCCTGATAATGAGGCTTATTTTGCCTATCTGGTCTCACAACAAATATGAGACGCGGGTTCTTGTGAAAGGTTTGTAGTGCAGAATATCAGCTGCAAATGCAACATTACTTGTGAGGTGCTTCAGGGTTCTTCGCAAGAATTGACTCCTGCCTAAACTTAAATAATAAGATTATCGATGTTAAAATTGTATGATAATGACATAATGACATGGCATAATGATTAATGATGATAATGACAATTAAATTATAATGACATTGGCATTGACCTGCTGAGTTTAAACTTTCACTACATTTTTTTTTTGCAAAGATTGTTTAAAGCACCTGTTTCAGTTTATTTTTCTCATAATGAATTGTTTGTACATTTATGAGTAGATCTTTGTTGCATCTCACAGTTTCACAGCGCAAGCACTTGAGATGCTACATGTGAGTTAGGCAGCCTGAGAGGAAACAATTCTGGCTTAATTTAAGCCTTTAATCAGCTGAACATGCTGACATTTTGGCCCTGCAACAAATATGCAGATCCAGTCAGTATAAAGTGCTATGACTATGCATATTTCAAAATGTTCATGGTTAACTGTCATTTTATCAGTAGGGAATAAAAGAGTGAGTTACATTTTTTTCTTTTTGTATGCCATGAAGCATCGCTGTAGAAAGGAGGCATAGCTGTAAATCATACAGAAAATCCATCCTCACATGGAAGCCATTTCCGTTTGATCTGGGAAATAAAGCTTTGAAGGAAGAAAGCTGCACAGGCAAAACTTACAGGAGAAAAGCTTCTTATCCTTTTTTTGTTACACACTTCTTCCTCTTTCTCCTGTTTCTCATGGTAGAGGTGGATTTGCATGAGCATCTGACCCATGAAAGATCTCTGTGCTGTGGGGGTGTTCATGGCATGCCAAGCCAGATGCCCTCTCTCCAGGTTGTCAGCTACAAAAAGGAGCTGTTTGCACCACGCAACACAGTCACATTTTGTCTCTTTCTTGGTTCCACCTAATCTTTTATCTGAGTCCTCAAGGACTGAGGTTTTTGGTGTTATTTTACATAAATTCTATTTTCTTTAATATTTTTTTTCCAAGTTTTGGCAACTTATCGCTTTGATACAAAAACCTCTAGAACTTGAAGGTTGAAACTTTTATGTGTATCTAAATATTTTGACTCATCTATGTGTTATACTCACAAAAAGCTAGCATTTTTGAAGGGCAAACAAGGTTGTCTTAAGACTGTATCATCAATCAAGTTGACATGTTTGCATAAAACTGAACAATGTCAGTACTTTATTTTAGTAACGCTATGGTCACAAATGCAGCTGCCACCGTGCGATTGGGAGACATCGGCAGAATCTTCAAGATTTCATGCCGCTGCCTGATGTTTTTGGGAAAACTGTTGGCGTGGTCATGAATGTAGACAGTGGCAGTCAGATGTCAGGTATGACACCATTACGAAATCGGGCGACATTTCGGTGGCCAGCTGGCAGCAGCTGCGACTGGATGATGTGTAAATGTTTCCTAATGTTTGCCAACCATATCAAGTTCCGCTGGCAGCCAGCTGCCCAATATATAAAAAGCAGGCCATTCTGCACAACTGGTCATTTGCAATTCAGATTTTGAGCACACGTAATCTTCAACTACAGTCAGTTTCCAAATATACACATTTTTAGACAACGTGCCTCCTCAGAAAACACAATCTTCTGTCTTCTTCTCAGCATCAAATGCAAGGTCTCTGAGTCGCTCTGGTACTGTAAGACCACGATGAGTTTTGTGCAGCATTACAAAAAAAAAAATTCACCCCATTTGAACACACAGCAGCCGAGATTGACAAATTCACGTCTGGTCATCACTGGGGCCCCGGCCCTTGTCAACAGCTCTCATCAAGTGCCCATGCTGCTACCACATGATTTCTAACAATCGGACAGTGGCAGTGGTATGGCAGCACAGGGGTAGGGGGGTGCCTGGAGGGTTGCAGCCTGAAATTGGCCGATCATCAGACAATTTTGGGGACTTTGAAGACCTTCCCGTAAGTCAATTATTGTTCTGCTGCCTTCCTGCCACCCACCTGTCACTGGACTGCCACAGCCCCACCTCGAAATGTGCCCGGGCACATTTGCCCAAAGTTTTACAAATCGTCTGGTCGGCGTAAAACTTTAACTTTTTCTTAAAATGTCTGTGGCCACAGTGCAATGTAAAAAAGAGACTACCGCCTCCTGATTACAAATGCCTCAGCACAATCACCTGCCAAATTTGCAGAAAAACGTGCATTTAGGTCACCATGTGGCGGCATTTTTAGATATGATCGTAGTCTAAAACTACAAACAAAAAATGCATAAAGTTGAAATCAGGTTCACAATTTGTGACTTGTAGCATCACAAGTCAAAGAAAATGTATTTTTGGGTCCCCAGTTTTATACCACTGATTAACCAGTGATGAAGCGAAGGATTTTACCCACATGGAAGTTATAGGAGCCATAATTAATTTAAGGTGGTAAATTGGGAAGATGCTCAGGTGATATGGCTCCCTGAAGCAAATGTCCATCAGAGTTCAAAGGTCTGCTTACAGCATAACAGATTCCCCTTAAAAATCTGACCCGATTTGCAGTTGTCACATAAACAGTCTGCAGACTCACATGAACCTTTGTGAATTATGTAACTCCCTGCTGTGGGAGGAGGGGAAGTTAGCATAGTTCATTGAGCATTGTCTGGCAGGGTTCCTCTAATTCTGTGTGAGTGTTTTGAGGAAAACAAAAGCGTATTAACAGTCCAAATAGATTCCTAAATTGGCAAAGCACATGTTCACATTGTGTTCGGGGCTATCACATGAAACAAAATGATGGCTAAACTTGCAGTTGTGTGGATTTAAACAGACAACACCCACTGCAAACACAATGAAGGAAGGTCCTCAAACCTGAAGTGATGCTCTTCAGATTGAAGAAGGACCGACATCTTAAATATTAATATGCAGGCAAAATGTGCAGATCAAAGTGAACGTGTCCTAAAACCACAGCCCTACCTGTCCAGCACAGTACATCATTCAAGCAGTTTGCAGTTCAAAGATAATGTCTGTGTGACCTTCAACAGAAAGTCATTTTTCAAAACTCAGCAAGACACTTAGATGGATGTGAGCCACCAAGAGCCATGCAAAGAATGAAACAGTGGCTGGGACGCAGAAGATGTTTGCATACTTGACAAAAATGGCATACCAACATTCTTAACCCTCTGACTCCGTCTAAACGCTTTAGCACATTTTCAATAAAATAAGTTTAAGCATTGATTGTGTGGGTTAGGATACTGACCCAAAGTAAGGAGAAACAGAGATCAGAAATGCTCCTTTTAGATTGTTTTCCTCAATACGGTTGTTAAAGGGTAAAGTTTTCTATTTAATTTAATCTGCTACATGTTTCATTAACAGTTCAGCTTGACTAAAAAACATAACACCAGATAATTTGCTAAATTTCAAAAAGTCCAAATATGTATGTTGCAGGTGTGCACAAGCAAGATCTCCTCTGTTTTTTTATCTCTAAAAGCTCACACACTTCATGTTGGACTGCAGCATGACTGCAGCATGTGCAATTTACAGCACACAACATGCACCATTAAAACAAAGGAATCCTGGTGCCATCTAGTGGGTACTACTTGACATTAAACAGCAACTTAACCTTTGAATTAAACAAATCCCACATTTCCAAAAAAAAAAATAAAATGAAGCTCACGTATTCCCAAAAATTTGTTAATGGAGACACTTAATTTTATTGATTTTTTCAGATAATGCTAAAATGATTATAAATTGTATTTATTCTCACAACAAAATAAGTGACAATTTTTGTTGCTGTTGTTGTTTTTTTTTAAATAAAAAAGCAATAAAATTAATGATTTTGCTTTTTTTAAAATAGCAAATTAACCAATTACATTTTGAAAATAAGGGTTGTTTGAGTTCTAAAGTTCAAATTTTGGGTAAAGACTGCATAAATACATGATTACACTAGTGATACACACAACTATTTACTATTTATTTATTAAACAAATTTGATTGTAGATGTAGAGACAGTATCTTTATTTAGACATGTAGGGATATAATCATCAGAAACATGAGCAAAAAAAATGAAAGAAAGCACCAGCTAGTCAGTGCTTTTCTTCTGCATAATGTAGTACCAAAGGCACAAAACAAACAAGGTTTGATCTTGTGTTGTTCTTTGTATTATCATTTCTGATTTTAATTAATTAATTAGTTAAAGCTAATTAATTAATTGGTTACCTTTTGGAAATTGTAGCAATAATCTCAACCTACAAAGAAGAAAAACCTTCTTGGAGGGTTAAGGCATTTTGAGACATGTTTTTACAACTGGCAAATCAATCTAATTGATATGTGTCTTTTAATTGTCCCAGTATTTCTTCTTTAATATGGAAAGATACAAGCTACAACTTGATGGTATACATTTTGCAAGATAAAATTTGTTCTTAAAAATAATTTAAAACATTCTGGCAAAAACTCCTAGGATGATCTACAGCTGGTTACAAAAGCAATGCTAAAAACTTGAAACCAAATCTAACCAAACCAATTGTGATGAGCTGGTCAAGTGACTTTTATGTGTAAAGTAAACCGAAGAAAAGCAGAAACATCAGCTGTCTCCTAAGGCTACCCAACACACATTATCCTTTGTTGTGTTGAGGATCAAAGAATGCCACGTCAGTCTATTACTTCTCCTTTCAGCCTTAAAAAAACTTAGGATTAAACTTGTTTTACTTCTCACATAGATTTGGAGTAAAACAAACAAAAAAAAAAGGATTCGGAGCCAAACAACACTTCAGCAAAAAGAAAATAGCCCAACGCATTGATCTTGTGCATTTTCTTCAGCATGGTGAGTATTATTTGAAATAAATTGTTAAATTCCTAATGTTTGGTAACTACTTAAAAAAAAGAGCTAAAATAAAAGACATAAAAAGATGAGCATTGCTGATCTTCTTAAATCAAGACAAACAAAAAAGGTGAGTTTAGATACCTCTACAGTAACTCTACCCTGACCACTAGGTGGTAATAGATTGCTGATTGAAAAAGTTTTCTGAAGAGGACGGGGTTGAAACACATTTTAACAGGTTCAGAAGTCTTAATGGCCATTACAAAAATAAACTGCTTGTTTTAAAAGATTGAGCAGCAAAATATTAAATTGAGGCTATAATCATTTGTTTTGCTTTATTCATTCGGGTAGGTTTACCATCCAAAAGCAATGTCTTACTGTCATTAGTTAATTTTTTTTTTGTTTTTTGTTGTTGTAGGTTTTTATTGATCTTTATTTCTGTCAGTTTCATGCCACGACAAAGTTGAGCTAAAAACCATCTACCCATTCATTTCCTTAACCCACCATATCCCTTTCAGGGTTACCAGAACCTGTCTTGGCCTTGACATTCTGTCACAGGGCCAATCAATCACCGCCATGAGTTTGGATAAGAAAGGTCCCAGCAGAGATTTGAACCCTTTTGCTGTGAGACTAAAGTTCTAACCACTCTGCCACCATACAGCCAGAACTGGAGTCTGAACACACAAATAAATGGAGGATGATCGACTTACAAGAAGATAGCTGTGGATGATCAAATACAACTGGGTGAGACTGTAACAGTGGAGGGGTGGACACAAAACAGAAGAAGAGTCATGAAAACAGGAATTCAGCAAAGGGAGGATACCTCAAAAGTGCTTCAGGATAAGATGGTAACATTTAAAATGTGGTATCATAGTGCAATTCTTTGCCAATTTGTTTTTTTTTTTTATTGAAATGTACAGACATTCTATGCATACCTGGATCTAGTCGTCTACAAATTGATGCATCAGAATGCAGTGGAGTAGACAGCTTTTGGCTCGACCATTTTATTTCTACTTAAGAAAAATGCTGTTTTTCAAACAGCATTTTTTTCTTCTGCCTCTGATTCACAATAATAAATACTTAGAAATGCAATTTTACGTCTTTCTTCCTTTCTCTGCAAATGTCCTCCTTCGTCAGAAAAAGGCCACAAGAAACACGATGAACACACCAAAAAGACAGTTCTCATCAGGGTGGTTCATCAAGTAAATTAATTTGCTAAAAAAAATGTTATTTTTCTTTTTTTAGGTGAATTTAATGGCTTCAACTCTTCTTGACCTTTAAGTCACAAGTCAACTTCTACAATTTCCCTTTTTAAGTTATAAGCATATTTGTGTTTTAATAAAGCAAGAATTGACTCAGGGTAGAATTAAAAAATCCATGTGACTATAAAGTTTTCTGGCTGAACAATCATAGAAAAGGTTATGAGAAACTTTTTTGATATTAACTATGTGTCTCAAAAAAAGACAACAGTCAAGTAAACGTGTGGTTTAATAGACTGTTAAAGCAAGACATTATTCAATAAAATTAATTCAGAAAAAAATTAGCAAAATGAACATAAACCATAGATAAAAATTAAAGATATCTTAGTTTTATGATCTTACATAGTTAAAGACGAGCTGTTATAAGGTAGTAGTTTTTTTTTTTTTTTTTTGTGGCTCACCTCTCCCTTGAGGGATGCATAGAATGCAGGGAACAAATGTCACACATCCAGATTTGTGGCATTTGGTCAGACGTTAACCAGTTTTTCAAATATATTTTTCTCATGATTCAAATAGCTGTTGGGTTAATAGGTAACCTTGAGTAAGTTCACATTGCCTCCTTTTACATTCTGTTCATTTAGTTAAAAAAGCCAGACGGGCAGTAACTCACGTAAAGTTCAGGTTCTTGCACTTCTTGAATGTTAACCAGGCATTGCACTGCAACTAGTAAATCTGCAGATTTTTGCAAGTATGCCTGTTAAACCCACCACAAATGGCATAAAATGTTTATAACGGCTTTGAGATGCTTCCTAAAAAACAAAATTGTTTATGTTAGAGTGTACAATTATCTTTCAAGCGATTCAGTGAAGAAGTTCACGTGAGAAAAGTAAGGGGTAAAAGACAATTATTTGGAGAAAGGTTTGAAATGGACCTGAAGATAAAGACAAAGAAACGGCATCAGATAATAAAAACAGACACACACAAACTAAACTAACACACAAATGTTAGTTTGGGAACTTTTCACTTGTGTTAAAAGTTCTTTCTGTTTCAGAAAACAAATAATTATTGATCAAAATGTATCTGAAATACCATAAATTAGTATCGTCGCGTTTTTCAAGCATCAGACAATGCTCAATTAAAGCTGTATATTTGATAAATAAAAAAGAAAATATTTGACACATGAATGACGTTAAACATTTACTTCAACCCTTGGACACCATCTTAGCAGTAGAGTCTGACATGTAAACAGACTGAAACTAGACTAGACATCTAGGGACTTCTTGTCTAACCTGTCTCTTTATTTAGCTCACTGATCAGAAAATCAGCAAAACAACTTTTTATGTTTGTTGAATGACACAGACACAGAATTGATGGTTTAGTTCTACCTGGCCATACAGGTAGATACAGGCTGTCTGGTCCTCAAGAATGTCCAAGTGGTTTGGCTGTGATCAGTATTTTTCATGAGATAAATATGATGCATGTGCATTTAATGGTGTCATTGACAACTTTGCATGCATGTAAGGCCAGAAAAGTCAAAATCTGAGTATTTTTAGTCTCTGACCAAAGCCCAGAAACTTTATTTACACATAAAGAAAATAGTTGTTTATTGGAATATGCTTTGTGTTTTCAGTGTTTTATAGTTGCAATTCATAGCTCCAAAGATCTGTAAAAATTAGTGCTGTCGATCGATCAAAAAAATTAATCAGATTAAACACACTTTTGGACTGTGATTATTCACGATTAATCACAATGTTTTACTAGGTAAATTTTATACAACAATATGCGGCTTTTGAACACAAAAAAGGCGAGAGAGAACATATTTCCTTCATTTTTATTATCTGAAATGTTTACATTTAGAAAGTGTTAACTCAGATATTCCAGAAATGTAATTAGTGCGCACAAGACACATCAACAGTAAGATAAACAGAACTGTAAAGACTTTTAAGTCTGCAGTATTACAAAGAAATCAAAGATGCTGATATACAGCCATAAGAAACAAACATTGTGTTTCTGCACTTTAAATGGTCCCAGTGAATACACAAATCTTGTTGGCTGCTGAGTGTTGATAGGCAGAAAAAATAAGTTATGGTCACAAAGCCCAAATGTTCTATTTCACTGCTAGGCTTCTTTAAAACAAACTTTTTGCTTCATCTTCTGGACAAAAAGCGATAAGAGATGAACTTTCTCTCTGAACTGATGCTTTCTTGATATATTGCTTTCCTTTGCTGCAGCAGTCGAGGTCTGCCGGCCCAGCAACTCATTCTCATGTTACCATGACAACGTGCCACACCATCAATCAAATAGTCCGCTTTTTGTGATTAAGGTGATCTAAAACGAAAAAATTCAATCAACACAGTACCAAAAATCGTTTGAATATTTATTTCTTTTGTAAGCGGCATTGTGCCCGAAGAAGTGTGCATTTTCAGAAATCAATGCACGCCGTGGAAGC
This sequence comes from Oryzias woworae, assembly GCA_016861445.1. NCBI lineage: Eukaryota > Metazoa > Chordata > Actinopteri > Beloniformes > Adrianichthyidae > Oryzias > Oryzias woworae. The sequence goes on along the minus strand of BOLG01000057.1, from coordinate 231,835 downwards.
CTGAACCGTCCGACACAAAGTAGATGACTGTTGTTTCTGACGTGTGATTAATTTGCGTTAATGAATATTACCGCAAATTAATGTAAAATTATTTTTATTATTATTATTATTGTTATTATAAATAAAAAAAAATGTTTTAATTATTGCGTGCGTTAATGCATTAACGTTAACAGCCATAGTATAAACTGGACTGCACAAGAGTGCTGTTCATTTGATAATGCATGCTCCATGTGTGACCCGTAGAGGTTTTTCCTCATTTGCCAGCAGACTGCCCGTTTCCAGCATTAAGGACTGTTGCGACTAATGCTATGATTAGCGTGCGTCATAAGGGTAAGTGCATGCAACTCACTTTATCCCTACAAAAACATCTCAGTACACTTATCCCACACAACAATCATACTTCTATTTTCAACAAGCCTCAAGGGACTTGAAAAACACACTTACACTCCCCTTAAGAAGAACTTCGAACCTCCAACCCAACAATTCACAGCACCTGTGCAGGTCAACCCTCGTACAGGTAAATGTGACTGCAGCCTTAGCTTTAGTTCTTGGAGCTCCTCTTGCTCCTAAATGGTTTTGTGGAGATTTTCGCAACGGGAATTCAGTCACCGTGCTGGATGTTGCCTCGCATTGATGTTTGCATGAACGATTTGGTCCAAACGTTACACAACCATTGCATTCCTTTGAGAGATGGGGCTTCAGAGTATGAAAAATAGCCTCTTTTTATGCATGCCTTAAATTTGCACTGTCTTTGTAAACCGTGAATAAAAAGCAGTATTGTTGCTGGCTCCAACACTGCTTTTCACTGCCTTTTTTCTGTCATTTTTTTGGCCCCTTTTAATTGTCATATTTTTAACATGATTTTTTACACAACTTAAACAAGTAATACTTGTGCATCATCTACATTTATTGGACATATTTAACATCAGTGTTTCTGAGAATAACAAAGGAAATAAGGGACTAATTTGCAACAATTGATGTATGTACAATACTTTAAATTAATGTGATCATGATCAATCCTTAAACTATTGGAAAACCTTCTGAGATTAGTAGAGCTGAAAAAAAGAGTAACAGCTGATTGTTCTTTGTTCATTTTTTACAAATCAAAATATGTATGTGAAAGTTTTTTTCTTTTATAATTTTTGAGACACAAAACCTGTGTAACTTATCTAAAGGCTCCAAGTTATGTTGGCCAGACTGAGTTTCCAAACACAGTACTGCAGTAATCCCGTCAGAGAATCCATGCTACCGCTAACTTATTTGACAGAAAAGTTATTCACAAAACCTTAAAGTTCCAAAGCAATACGAACCATTTTGAAAGATCAAACTAAAAACAAAATGTAAATACATTTAAATCCAACTTATGTTAATTTACAGTTAATTAACAAAAAGTGTTTGATGCAGTGGAGTAGGAAGTGTTTCACAGGTGTGGGTGCAGGTACATGAGGACTCCTAAATTCTCCAACCTTTGTAAGACTCTTCCTTCAAGATCAATGTCATGTGGGGAGTTCTGAAACGACAGAAAAAGGCTTTAATTTGCTCCAGTGCAAATCAAAGGTCATATGTGGTCAATTTACGTTGACTCCAACAAACCTTCATAGCTTTCATGATATTCTTCCCAAAGTAATGTATAGGTCGCTCCTGGTCACTCTTTGGGGGATAACCAAATCCAGCAAGGTGGACAATGTCACAGTAATTAAGAGCCACGAACACAGCAAGGAACCCTGTGGTGGGATGAAAAGACTTCTGCAAGAAACATTACATTCATATTAGCAGATGTGTCTTATCAAAGCAAACAAAGCAGGCTTAATTAAACTGAAAACACTCAAAAATTCAAAATCTTTCCACATATTCGACAGTAATAATGGTCTTATCCATATGGCATGTTTCCATATCAACATTATCAATTTGCTTCATTTTGAAACAATTTTAGTGGATTGGATTAATCGCTACACCACTATTTAATGAGGAATATTTGAATAAACAGTCTCATGAGTGCAATACCAGAGAATCATTGATTCAATCACTTGTGAAGCTTGTGAATTAAAAGTCTGTTACTATTTCTCAGGAACGTTTGATTTCTTTCGATAAAAGAATGATTATAAGTTTGTTTGGTGCTGACCTTACAGATCACAGTTTTTATGATGTCAAAAGCATCAAAACAATCTCATTTAACAATGAAAAAGCCTCAGCTGCAACAGAAGAAATGGTCCACCTTCAGGGGCTTAACGCTCAGCCTAAATATTCAGAGCCAATGACTGAAAGAGTTTTTTTTTTTTTAAGAAAAATTAAAATGAGTAAACACTAGAGTCTGTTAACCCTTTAAAGCCAAACGTATCATATTCGATACATGAGTCTATCAGCCCCCCTGCAAGAGCAATGGAATGGAAATATGCATTTCCATATATAATATATATATATATATATATATATATATATATATATATATATAAATTTTTTTTTTATATATATATATATATATATATATATATATATATAAAAATATACTATATATATTTTTATATATATATATATTTTTGTCTTAGAACATTTTTATTAGTTCAGGAAAAAAGATATCGTTGAGTTTTGTGACCTGATGTATCAGATATGATGCAAAATGTATATATATATATATATATAAATAAAAGATGTCTTTTTTTTTGCTTGTTTGTTTAGAGAGACCTATAAAGTCTCCAAATCCAAAGAATTTGGATTTTCTGTCAATTATTTAATGGTTCAGGCTTTACAGGGTTAAAACAATTGTCTGCTTTCTTTCAGCAAAGGGCTAACTTGCCCAGCTCTGAAAAATATAGGAAAGTGGAGAAGATAACAATAACAAAAAAGCTTATTTTTAAAACTGCATTCTCAAAAACATGTAAATGGAAGGCACAAAATAATTGCTCACCTTATTTCTAACCAGCTGGTTTCCCGTCTGATACGTAAAGTATGGGTCCAACACTCTCACTTTACTGCTGTCCACCTTCCAGGTTAGAGGAGGGGGCCTCCAAAAGCCTCTTCTGTCCTTGAGGGACAACGCAGAGAGAAAACGACATTACACCTTGAATCACAGCAAAATAAAAGAACATTGCAAGGTTGTAAGTTACTACTTATATTAGCTTTTTCTATTAAAAGCTGCAACTGAACTTTTGATTTTTACACTAGATCAGAAGGTAATAGTGTAGTAATGATAAACCAAGGTTTAAAAACTATATATGTTTCTGCAATGAAAACTGCATTCCTCTCTGAGGCACAGAATGTATTAGTTCCTTTGGATGACTTGTAAGGCCTGGCTAAGAGTGGGACAAAAAACATTTCAGTCAAGTGGATGTGAATATATTTTCATACATTCCTCACCCTCTTCTCGTCATAGAGGATCTCTTTAAGCCAGCGAAGATCTTGTGGCTTAAAGGGCACCATGACCATCAGTGTGTCATCCTCATTGTGCAATCCAGGGTTGGGGGTGGCAGATTCAGGGTAGAATATCCTAATGGTAGTCTTGTTTCCCACATCTTCCTCGTAGCCCCTAACTGGAGCATCATTTAACCTGTAAGCCAGATAATACCAGATGACAATAGGATTGCATTTTTACCCAATTTTTTTATGGCGTTAATTTTGGTTGTGACAATTGACCCCTAATTGATTTTCTGTGGTACATGGCATAAAAAAATCTGTCAAAAAGTGGGATACATACTTTCCTTCAACTGCTTGTAAATGTGTAGCACTAAGTTTTTTTTTTTTTTACTTTGTTCGTTTCTTTTTACTTTATGGTAACTTAACATATAAACTACAAACTTTTTTGTTTTGTTTTTCTTTAATCATAGAGCCACAGTAAAGGGTAAAAGAGCTCCATGTGGCTCTGGAACCTCAGGTCTGTGATGCATGAAACAATGTCTCAAAATTTTAACAAGTAAACTTTTATTAAAAAATTGAATTTGGGTATGTCGCTCAGACTAAGAAATCAACTTGGATGGTTAGAAAGAAAAAAGATGAAATCAAGTTGGACGGCAAACTGTTAATTAGTTCAGATATTAGATTTTTCAACTACAAAGCCTAATCTTGGCAAAGAAAAAGGGTCATGACTTTTCTTTGCATCTTTTTTTTTTTTATTAAAATAAATAGGTTTTAAAAACAAAAAATTAACAAAAAACATTTAGTTAATGGGTCTGTGTCATTCATGTCTGCAATGTACCTATATTTTAGTTCAGCAGACTTGTTAGACTTTTTTTGGGTACCAATGCTTTCAAAGAATTTGTATTAACAGTTTTAAAGACCAAAATGATTATTTACCAGAGTCAAGCCCAAGGTTTGAGGCATTTACAAAATTGTCAAAAGTGTATCTGGTTTTTAGCGACATTCTGACCAATGTAGAATTACAATATCAAGGTTTGCAGCTAAACCTGGAAAACGCTTGAAAAAGAAAATATATTAAAGTGACTTTTGGACATTAGCAGTTACAGACAGGGTTGCTTACCTAATGACTACATCATATTTGTCAATGACGTTTCCCAAGGAAGTTTTTTTGATGGCAAAGCTATTGCCCACCACTACACATGTTTTGCATTCAAGACTGTGAAGAGAAGAAAATAAAAAGTTACTGGCATATTTACACTTCTAAGATGTAGACACTTAAACATCAAGTTCAACTTGCTTCAAGAAAAGCTCACAAGATTATTTTCCAAGCTGTTTTATATAAACAAGACATGCACTTTTATTACATCAAAACAGATTTTACAGCCCGCACAGCCTCCATTGTGCTGCGATCATAAAATGACAAACTCACCTTTTAATGTGGGCTGGCATGTCATAACTTGCAGTTGCAGCAAGAACCTTGAGTATCATCAGCTCTAAAAAAATAAGAGGTAAAACGGGTCAAAATAGTACAGTTAAAGCATCACATCACACATTGTGTTTAATCTTGTAAGAGTTTAAATCCAAGTGTTTCAAAGATCAGCTGCAAAATCCATCCATCCATTTTGTTAACCCACTGAATCCCTTTCAGGGTCTCAGAGTTGCTGGAGCCAACCCTGCTAATGTTTGGCAAAAGGAGGGTACACCCAGAACAGGTCACCAGTCTGTTGCAGAGATGAACAACCACACACACTTACACCTATAGGGGATGAATTAGAAACTTTATTTAGCCTATAAAGAAGGTTTTTAGACCATGAGAGGAAGCTGAAGTTCCCAGAGAAAACCTAAACATCCACAAGGAGAAAATGCAAACTCCACACACAATGCTCCCAGATAGGATATTGAACTTGAGGAGAGAGTGCTAACCACACTGCCATGCTCCCTCTTTGAATAAAGTGTTGAACCCAGTTTGATCAGGCAAAACTAAAAGTGCTTTGTCAAGCCAGAAGTATGACATAAACAAAAATAAATAAAAATCAACATACCACTTCCTCTAGGGCCGTATGGTAAATGTAGCTGGGACACGTACTCCTTCCAGAAAAAATCCTCCAGTGTCAGAAAAAGCTTTGTTTTTTTTTCAATTCTGAAAGAAAAAAGTCAGAACAAAATCAGATAAAACCACAAAGCTCAAAGCTTTGGTAAAATAATAAGAATAATGCTTCAGTAGGCACAAATGAAAATACCAAGAGAAGAGTGGGCAAAAGCAACTGAGGTTTTAGGCAAATATCACTAATTATTAACACTGATGTTGGTTTTCTTGTATTAGTATGTTTTGACCTTTCTGTTTGTCAGTTCGTCCTTCACAGACCACCAACTGCCCTCTCCAGTTTATCACTACACAACAGTAAACTCAATTGTTCAGATCTTCGCTAAACCTTTTCCCGATCATTGCGTAGCAGGAACTGTTTTTTCTGAGTTTTCATGCAAACATTTAAACTCCCTGAATTTACTTGAAAATAGAAAATCCAATACTCACTAGATTGACAAATATAGACCAAAATGCATTGCGTTTGAACAAAAAAATATTTTAATGCAGTATTTTTATAAACCATCTACATTTTCATCATCAGAACACAGTGGATTCATAAATAGTCTTTGTAAAATGTTCATATTTATTAATATATCGTATATACATTCGGACAAAACCAAAGTCTAGTCTAGCATCCTGGTCAAGGTCTGATCCTTTATATCCCTTTTTTTACTTAAAGGTCTAAAAGTGTATACACATGTACAAGCACACATAAGAACAGCACTGCCTCTGATCACCACGTCAACAAGCACATTAAAATAAACAGCAACAGTTAACAGTTAAAAGTCTGTACATAATATGTTTTCCAGAAAAAATCTCCACTCATATTCCTCAGCTGAAAAGAGAAAAAAATGCCAGAATTCCTCAAACATTTACAAATAAGTAAAATAGTTTATGACTTCAGACTGATGCTCTTAAAGTATTTTTTTTAAAGTTGATGGATTAATTCTTAGAAGCTTAGTACACTTTTATTCACCATAAATTAACTATATTTCTCTCAGATTATAGTAAACCTGGAAGAATGGCAGACTCAGTCTGCCAAAGAAGGGTTCTCTTTGTTCCCACCAAGCTCATACCTCACTGTACTATAATAGCCTCTGAAATACTCTCATGCTGAATTTCCTGCTACTTGTTGTCTTTTGAATTTAAATACCCACTCCAATGAAAATTGTGTTTTTAACATGTTCTTGATGCATTTTTCTGATGATGGAGAACAACATATATACAGAAAATGTAGCCTAAAATTTCATTTCTAAGTATCTCTTAGTTATAAAGCAGGAGAAGACAAAAACTGCATTTGAAAAAGATCATATTTGTTACATAGAAAATACATGGGCCTAAACTCCATGGATGATGGGAAATGTAGGTAGGCTTACGCCGTACCAATAGCCCTGCTCACAACTCAGACGTGAAATTCTAATGAACTCCTGTCACTCTGCAGAAATATATAGAAAAAAAAGATCCAGTCTTTTTTTAAATTCTGGCGGAAAACTGCATAATCATAAATAAAAGGCTGCTCAATCCAGATGCATCTCCTTGCAGACAAATAGATTAATGTACGTCTCTATTTTCCTCATCTGAGCTGGAATCTGGCTCAAAACTGAACGGCTCCGATATAGCTTGCCGTTTTTTATTTTGATACGATATTGTAAGCGTATGGTTGTAAGGTAGTGGGAGAGAGTGTAAACAAAGGGGATGATGGGATATCAGCTGAGACTCACACCTAATGACCTAAAATTCAGAGGTGAGTTTCTGATAACATATTTTTTTCAGATTACTTTGAATTACAACTGAGTTGTTTTTTAAATGAAATTCTGCTTTGCGTTTATTTGGGCTGTTGTTCAATTTATGGCTTGCTAAAGTAAAAAGTGTTTTGAAGATGAGCTGTTTTAATGTCATGTTTTAAAGTTTTTATTAACTTCTATGTTTTTAAAACCCGTTGCATGTTTTTAATCAAATGCTAGGGCATTGGAAAGCTGTAAACTAGATTAGACCCAAGTATTGATTCTTACTAGTCATTATTCCCAAAATGCAGGAGTTCATCTTTGAGCACATCTGTATCAGGGTGTCCAAATCCAGGACAAAAACAAAACAAAAACTGCAGTTTAATGACTTAAACCAGCTTTTCAAAAATCTTTTGTCCCCAAACTTAAGAGTTTTTAGGTTAAATGCAAGCTTGAGTGTGCTCAAATTGTCTGTCTCCTTTCACATTCTGTTCCTTGTGTTAAAAAAGGCAGACAAACAGTGACTTACGTAAAATTCAGGCTCTTCCATTTCTTGTGCATTTCCCAGGGATTGCACTGTGATTGCTTGATGTGCAGATTGTTGCTGGTTTGGGTTTCACTGTGAAAACCACAATCAACAGCTTAAAATGTTTGTAACAGTTCTAAAATTCTGGAGAAAAAAAAAGAAAAACGTGTGTTTTTGTAATTGTGTGTATGTACCTTTCAAGTAATGCAATGACAAGTTTAGATGTGAGAACGATGATGGTGAAAAGGAAACTAATTCGCAGAAAGGTAAGAAAGTGACCTGAAGACAAACAGTTTGAGGTAAAAAGAAAAAAGTTTAGTTATTAAACACACCTTTAATTATTATTTTGTGATCTGCTTGTTCTGATTTATAAAGAAAAAAGGCTCAAACTCTTGTTTAAAACAATAAAATATAGCACAAAACAAGTAATGTTATATTTATAAAGCAGCATAAAATTTATTTTTAAGGCTGTGTAATTCATAAATAGAGCTTGTTAAACAAAATAACAAAGCTTTGTTTTTTCTTAGTTGTGTTTATCACAGCCTAAAATAGCCAAAAACCAAACTTGCATGCATTAGAACACAACTTTTCAAATTTTATGGATCCCCGTAACATCGTTTCTCCATAGCAGTACTGAGCCAGACTTTTTCCTTAGAGCTGCAGTTTTTAATCTTTGTTCAGCTTTCCTGTGGGGGGTGTCATGTATTGTGGGGGCTGGGTGGATGGAGGGAGGAGCTGGGGAGGGAAGGGTGGTTGTAATTGTATTTTTTTGTTATTATTATATTTTTATTATTATTTGTATCTTATTATATTTTTATTTATTTATTTATTTTTATGTAAAGCGCCTTGGGTTTTCACAAGAAGGAAAGGCGCTGTACAAATAAATAAAGTTTGAAGTTTGATTTTGCTCAGTTTTGAATTATTACCACAGCAGCACTAGTAGGCTGCTGAAAACATTAAAATATCTATGAATACGTGAAACCATTTAATATAATTGAAATGAGTCTGAATAACAAAATCAATATCTTGTGATTTTAAGCAGAAAAAGTATATTCTAAAGCTATCTAAATGTTAACAAAACTTTTGGAATAATTTAGTTAAAGGACAAAAAAAAATATTAAATATATTTAGATTGAGTTAAAGTAGACAAAAAACAAAAGACGGAATATAGTTTATCTTAAAAAAGCTACAAAAGTATTGAATTAATAGTAAACCCTATCTTACATTGCAAAAACAAAAAACAAAAACAACACAGTACATAGCTGTTTAATTGCCTTTCCTTCAATATGTTCTAGAACTGTTAAGATGGAAAATCACTAGATAAAGAAATAAAAAAACTAAGTACCCATTTAAAAGTAAAGTTTTACTGTTAGAAAGGTTAGTATTTGTGTTAACTGTTATCATTTTAGTTTGGGATTTTAGCTTACTTTTGCAATATTAATACTGTCATTTAATTAAGACGATCAGACTAGCGAACCTAATTTTTGTTTGAAAAATAAAATTTCAAAAAACAAAGACACACAGCTGCACATTGAATTATTAAAGTCTTAAAAAATCCAAATCACAAAGTTGAAAAAAATCAACTTACGTAGCTTACGTGATATTGTGATCCAGGTCATCTTCACTTCCTATTTGGTCCTGAATGTACACAAGCAGGGTTATTGTGAACAACAGGTGGTGAGTTCTGACAGACACGTTTCTGAGATTGTAGTTCAAGTCTTCAAGCCTTCAGTGCATTTGACACGCCCACAGAAGCGCAGGTAAAACCTTCACATATATGTGTGCATTCATCAGTAACTATGTTCTTTTTATAATTAGAATCTTTTTTGTTTCATTTAACAAGAGACAATATTTGTTTTATAAGTCGCCAATGGTTTTACTGCACCAAAATGTGAGTAATGAAATAATGAGGGTTTCTGTAGTACATTATAATATCATTACAGATATTTGAACTGTAATTTGTTACGTTACTCCGTTACTGACAAAAGTAATCAAATTACAGTAATTCGTTACTTGGTATTTCACTACCCCAACACTGCTTGGTGATGGTCAGCCACTGATGTAGTCACAGCTGCCCTGGGGCAGCCTGACAGACTTTACTTCACAACTTGATTTACACTGATCATGTGTACGCCAAGTAAAAACAAAATAGAGAAAAATGCTTAAAGGGCCTATACCATGCTTTTCTTAAGCCACAAGCACCTTTGCTCAATGAACCATGTTCAAAAAAGTTCTTCTAATTTGTCACTCGCTTTCTTTGTACCTCCACCAGGAAATAGTTTTCCTTTTTCTGCAGCCCTCTTTCCAATATATGCTTGTGCCATTTGTGCAGATTCCTCACCAGAATGCTCTTTGACGTATGCCACAGCACAAAGTTAAAGAGCTGAATCGAATGAACATTTCTTGGCCATCGCTACACAACACGGACACCACACCAACCACAGCTGGCGTCTGCATGACTGAGCAGGGCCTGAGCGGTGGGGTATGATGTCTTCAGGTGTATTCAGACTGGAAAAATTATTTGTTCCGGACAGTCTGCTTAATTTGTTCTGGATCAAGTCCTGAATCTTGCATTTGGCCTGTATTCCCAGGAGATTCCTCTTCTGGACCAAAGCTCGTAAACAAAACCACGAAACTAAAGATCTCTTCAGTTATTGGCCAGCAATTATGGGGCGGGTAAAAAAATAAAAAGAGAAAGATGGGGGGGCCTTCATTTTGCAAATCCTTGCCAGGATTGTTCACCTATTCAAACTTTTTATTTCGCTGACCAATGTTGATCGTCTGTAGGAAGGCCCGGTTCAACACTTTATTGCTACTTTGGTCTGGCAGAGGCATGCTATGCTGCAAGTCGGATCCCAGCCCGGTTGAAATAGTTGTGTCAGGAAGGGCATCTGCCGTACAACTCTTTGCCACCTGTGTGAAGTTGTGCAAGTTGATTTGTTGTGGCCACAGACAGGATATGCAAAAAGGTGAACAACAGGTTATAATATTTTGAATATTTATTTTATTATTTTATTTTCATAAAACTACAAGGGCGAAAGATCTTACACCAGACATTATACTTGGGAACTGATAGGGAACAAAAATAAGTAGTTGAAGATCCACCTCTGTTCTGGAAAATTCTCAGACCATTTTAAACCAGTTCTTGTTGGTGGAATCAATATTTAAAAGATAAAGATAACTGCTTTCAGCTGAAGGGTTGACACACCTCTGTCGTCTTGGCAAATTGTTGAGATATTACCTGAAACCCTGAAACATGAAGAGAAATGATTGTTTATTCTTTTTCCAAAACTTTGAAGTGAACTCTTTATTTATTTTTATCTTTTTCTTACTGTGGGGTGACATGAATTGTTTTTTAAAATGCGGATATTAACAAAATTAACTTAAAATTTTATCCTTAAACCTCACCATGTGAAGACTTTTATTTTGTGATTAAAGTCAACATTTCCCACAATATGACATTCTTTGACCTAAACCGATCACAAAGGCCCACATATCTGACAGCGTCTTTTTGTAATAAAAGTTTTTTTTTGGAGTAAGTTCATGTTAGCACAGTGAGTATTTTTTATTCATTTTATTCCAAGGCTCTTGGTTAATTTACCAATATATATTTTTTTTGTCAGATACACTAATTGACTCTACAAAACACACTGCTTGTTTATATTATAAGGTATTTTAAATTATTCAAGTAATATTAAATAAACTTTACACTTTTGACAGATGGACATTTTTTTTACTTGTTTGTTTGTTGTTTTCTTCATTTGGTGCTTTGATGTAGAATTCAACCGGTCTTAATCTATGAATCATTCACCAATGATTAAAATGATTCCTGAAATTCTTTTAGATTACCAGCAAATTTCTGACTTAATATATCAAGTCCTGGCTGGGGGACTTGAAACAGTGTCACCAATGTGGGACCTTTCTGTGTGGAGTTTGCATGTTCTCCCCGTGCATGCGTGGGTTTTCTCCGGCATCCGGAATCCGGCTTCCTCCCACCATCCAAAAACATGCTTCATAGGTTAATTGGTCTCTCTAAAATTCACCCTAGGTGTGAATGTGAGCGTGCATGGGTGTGTGATTGTGGCCCCTGCGACAGACTGGCAACTTGTCCATGTTCTTGCCTTCGCCCATGGTTCGGCTCTGGAAGCCCCAGACAAACGGTATGGAAGGTAAATGAACAAATGAACTTTTGTAAAGTGATGAGTTAAAAGCAGAGCTCATCAGAAGATATGTGGCTCTTCAACTGTGTCTGCATTCATTTCCTGAAGAAAAGTAATTAATACACTAAAAATTATTGAATAAAAAAAAAGAAATTAAAAAAGCCACTAAATGCTTTCATGTTATTACGTTGTATTGTATGTTTTATTACTTCACAACTTTAGTAATAAGAGGCTTTAAGACTAAACAAAGAGTAAGTTTCTTTTCTGTGGTTCTGTCTGTTTATTCTTTTGGTGCCAAAATTAGAAGTAATTTTGCACAAATCTGAAAATGTAAGCTTATTATTATCTAAACGAGGAAAAAAATGTCTGTTTTCTTCAAAAATTAATCTTTCTTTTTTTTATTAACTAAATTTTGATAAAAAAATATATACTACTAAATCTACTAAGATCTACTTCATACATTAGATTCAAAATGGTCGAATGTTTTTCGAATGTTTTTTTTTTTTTGTTCTGGGAAGGCAAAGCACTTTGAAGATGTCTTCTGTTCATTAAGTATCACAAAGCACTTTAGACCAGACTGTGGAGGTGTTGATGGAACAAACCATCAAAAGACAAAATAACTGCTGTCAGCCAAATATTTCAGTTCGACACTGACATCTCTTTGAGGTTTTGAGTAGTGGGTTCTTGAGACATGTTTCTGTTTCTATGAAACTTAACAAAATGTGAAAGAATTCTACCCAATATGGCATTAGAATTTTATTTTTTTATTTACTTGTCTGTTTATTAGAAGTTGAAATTAGTATTTATCATTTTTCTCTAGTTTTAAGTTTCCCTAAAATTCTTTGATTCAGATTATTTTGGTGTGGTGGATCTGAAGTGAAAATACCATCAAAGTTTCGTGGCATTGAACTGTAAAAATAAATAAGTTAAGAGAAAACTGCCTTTTTGGACCCTTTGAATTCTCTTTAAACCTGTTCTTGTGCTTGAGCAGGAATTTACAAAGTTTGTTGCTCTACAAGTTTTCTAAGCCACCCCAACATATTTCTCCTTTGCCTTTAATTGCTGTCATTATGTTGCAGTAAAGAAAACATGAAGGCCAGTATTCTCCTTAGGGCAGTGGTTGGGAAACTTTACTCATATTTGCTGTGCAGTTGTTGTTTTTTTGACAACACAACAGGTCTGAATGAATCAAAGAGCTTGGAGTGTAGATTGGATTTTTGATTGAGCCATTTTCAAGAAAAAGGAGAGGAGCTAAGAAAGAGGTGGTCAAAAGCGCCGCCTCGGCAGGTGGTCAGGTACTGACTGGACCGTGGTGGCTGGACCAGCCATGATAGCCTCAGTGCAGACCCCAACCTGCCAAATCTCAAGGTCCTGCCCTGAAGGTGTATCTGTTGAGGCTGAAGAAACATTCACATAATCCATATGTTAGGCCTGCAGAGATGATGGTCAGTTGGCAATTCAATGGTCAGTTTGCAATTTTCTGGCCAAGCTTGTTAGCCTGCCACAAACAAAAGTGGAATTTGTTCTTGTATTTTTACTTTATATGAAGTTAGGTGAGGTAAAATATAAGCAAATCTTACTGTGAAATGTAATAAAGAGAGTTTTGATTCTCAAAAAAATATATATAGTTTCAAAAATAAAACATTAAGAGCTAAACTAAAGGCCGGACTGCTCTTACCATAATATTATCTCTCAAAGACAAGTCTGGTACCCAGCATTTCAAAACCAAAAACATTTGTAATATAATGAAAGAATTCTTTCAAAATCTGTAAACATGGGAGTGTCAAAACACATCAACAAAAGGAAAGCATTTCCTTGATGGAGTTAACCTTCCTTCTCTGTCAGAAGAAAATGGCCGCAAGCTGGGCAGACCGTTTACGGAGCATAAGGTCATGGAGACCATAAACTCCAGGCCCTGATGAATTTGATCTCAAATTTTATTTAAAAAAAATGGCTAAGCTCGTTGTAGGATCTCTATCTAAGATGTTTGCTGAATCGGGTATGAAGGGCTATCTTCCTCCTATTTTGAATCTAGCCTAAATTTCTCTCATTCTGAAAATAAAGATAAACCTGCAGGTAATTGTGTCTCTTACAGGCCAATCAGTTTACTTGATACTGACATCAAAATACTTGCAAAGTTACTTGCTAAAAGACTGGAGTTGGTATTGCCTTCTCTAATCAATCTGGATCAGACAAGCTTCATAAAGAATAGATACTCTCACTCCAATGTTCGCAGCTTACTTAATGTTATCCATTTCTCCCAAAGTTCCAGGACTAGAGCCCTGGTGCTATTGCTAGACGCTGAAAAAGCATTTGAGCATGTTTGTGGGAGTATTTATTTGAGTATCTATTGCTATGCAGATCTGGTATGGGTGCAGGTTTTATAAACTGGATTGATCTTTTATATATATCTCTTACTGCCAGGGTTTGCGTAAACGAGTTAAAGGTCCAATATCATTACCTTATCTAGAGGTACTCGCCAGGGATGTCTCCTGTCCCCATTTCTATTTGCCCTTGCACTAGAACCACTAGCAGAGACCATCAGGCGTCACAAAAATCTGTCGGTGTCATCTTAGGAAACACTGAGCATAGAATATCACTCTGTGCTGATGATGTCCTGTTTATCACAAATCCGGAGAATTCCATGCCTAACTTAATTTCAGTCATTAAACAATTTGGTGAGATCTCAAGATATATAATCAACTTTCAGAAATCAGAGGCACTCCCTCTTGGCAACTTTGGAGACCAAGAGGTTGATTTCCCACTCATTTGGATTTTATTGAAAAAAACTCTTGCTCCTGGCGAGACGATGTGTTGTTCTGCAGTGGATCAAGGAGAAGCCACCCACAGCTACCCAATGGTACAAAGAATTTTTCCCAGTTCTTCCCATGCAACATCTTAGTGCCTCCTTGAGAGGGAATGATGATGATTTCTTACGGATTTGGCAAGCACTTCTTAATTCTCTTACTGATGACCTTCTCGGTCTACTACAAAAGGGACGCTCCTCCTTTGTCTTCTGCAGAAATTGGTGAGAAGAGGGGAAGCAGCTCAGATAAGATAAAACACATGCTGTTATGTGGTGTTCATGTACACTACTTATCATTATTTTAATGTACTTATTTATCTATTTATTTATTTTGTTCTTATTATTGTAACTTGTGTACTTGCCTGAGTTGACGCTGTGCTGACTTGTTCATTGTTCATTGCTTTGTTATTTTAAAAATCTAATAAAACATGGTTAAAAAAAGAACTAAATAAAATATCTCCTGAGTATTTGGTGTTTTTGGCGTATCTGGTCTTTGGTGTTTTAGGGGTGGCCATGATTCAGAGGTAAGGCGCTCAACCACTGATTGGAAGATTGCAGGTCCAATTCTCTGCCCACCCATGTATCAAATTGTTCTTGTGAAAGACACTGACCCCACATTGCCTCTGGTGGAAGGTTGGCGACAGACAGACAGACAGGCCAACTGAACTTGTCTTTTGAGCTTTAATTGTGGGATTTATTACAGAGATTTTTATAACTACTCACAGTTCATTTGAATTATCCTGTTTAAGTTACTAATTAACATAAGAAATAAACATTCTTATTCACTTAAGCAAAATCAGATAATTTTGCAAAAGTCACACAGATAAAAAAGAAGACACTACTAGTCCAAGGTTTAAGGAAAAAAGTTGCCACAATTTAACAACAAATTAATAAAAGCAATACAACTGGATTCTAGAAAAGTAGGACTGAAAACGAAAGTCATCAAAAACAATAAAATCTGAATTGTAGCTTAAAAATATGCTGGACATCTCCAAATACTTCTTAAAAAGAGTAACAGGGTAAATCTATCAGAAAGTTTTAATGTCTGAGATTACCAACTGGAATAATTCGAGATCAACTCTGATCAATAGGTCCACCTTAAATTTTAAGTTATCTAAAAGCTACAAAACATATTGGTCAGACAGAGTGCTTGGTAATGGTATCACAGTAAGTCCCTCATAAAGTAGCTATGTAGTAAGGGGCGCTGAAATGCAGCAGCGAGCAGTGGGTCACAGGTGTGGATGTAGGTACATGAGAGCCCCTTTTTTCTCCAACCATTTTAAGGTTCGGCCTTCAAGACTAATGTCATGTGGGGCATTCTGAAAAGACAGAAAAAAAGATTTATATTGGTGCAAATCAACTGTCACATTTAGAAAGTTAAGCTTGACTTCCACACACCTTCATAGCTTTCATTGTAAAGTTCTCAAAGTAATGTATAGGTTGCTGCTGGTCCCTATTTTGGGGATAACCAAATCCAGCAAGGTGGACCACGTCACAGTAATTGAGAGCCACAAACACAGCAAGGAACCCTGTGGTGGGATGAAAGTAGCGCTGCAAAAAATAGCAGAGGACATCAGGTTTGAGTGTGTGAAGAACATCTTTGGAAAGAATGTTTTTAAACATGTGCAATGTTTACATCAAAATCAAAATAAAATTAAAAAAATACAATCAAATATACATCCTAATATTTAACTGCAATTGTTGAAGAAAAAAAAAACTTTGTTCCAAAGTTAAAAAGGATAAAAGTTTGTGAAAAACGTTACTGCTTTTATACCTTATCTGTCCCTAAAGTGCAAATTTAACTTTTCATTTTTATTTTTGAATAAGTTAAAAAAATCTTTTTAGCTCGGTTTTGAGCCATTGGGGGATATTTTATTAGTCGTCATAAACCTTGACCATTTTGATGAGATTTTGGTGAGTAAAATTAGTGAGAAAATTGACATTTATTTATGGGCGGCCATGGTGCAGATCACAGGTTCAATTCCCACCCTGTTTACCTATGTTTTGAAGTGACCTTGGGCAAGACAGTGAACCCCAAATTGCTCCTGGTGGTTATGGGTTGGCGCCAGCATTTGGCAGCAGAGCCGCCATCACTGTGCATATGAGTGAATGGGACTCCAACTGTAAAGCACCCAGGACCTTTGAGAAAGGTAGAAAAGTACTATGCAAGTATAGGCCATTTATTTATTCAGTCATTCATTTATTTAAACTACAAACTCTACATTGTTTACTTGTTTTTTTAGGAACCAGTGACTTTGGTTCCAAAAATGCAGACACTCACAAATGGGCCTACTGATGATGATTAACCTGACTGCTGACAGTAGTGGACGATTATCAAATTGAACCTCTTGTAATTAGGGAGTGAAACGAAACCTGACGATGTCCCACGAACCAAGAAAAGATGACGGAAATTCTCACAATTGTATAGTTAAGGAAGAAGATTTAAAGGCTGTGCCCAAAAATAATCAATGTTCATCAGACATGAAAACAGCAACATTACCCCTCCAGTCTGTTCAGTGTGCATGCTTCACTGCTCCTTTCTCAGGATTTTTTCTTAACTGATTCTAAACAAAAACCCTTCAGGACCACAAGATTCCATAAGATGTATTTGATTCTGTTTCACCTGCACTGAAACTACATGCACACCATGCATTTAATGCGCCTACCCATGGTGTTCACAATAAACAAGCAGGGAGGGGCTGCTTTTTCTTTTTCTACCATTTACCAGCATTTGTCTGCAGCCTGCAATGGGGCTTGGTGTGAAATGTGGAAGCAGTGCAAATCTCAGTAATCTTCCTCCAGGTTTTTTTGTCCACAGCGTTACGCTGATACATGGAAGACTTGGTGTCAAATAATTCTGGCCGGGCACAACTGCAATTATTAATTTCTCCTCCATGATCAACATAAACTTTTCATTGGAAGTGGCCACTTGAACGTGCATTGTCGAGGGCGGTGTGAAAAGCTTCACCCTCAGTAATCTGCTAAATATCCTTTCAGTTTTTAGATCCTTGCAAAAGAGGATTGAACCCCAGACACCATTGTCAAAAAAATAATTTATCCTGATTTAACAATTATTTTGGACTGGTTTCTGGGCTGTCCATTATCTGCGTTCTGATGTATACAGTGAGGAAATGGATACACTTTAACAGCGCTTACTTGGTTCAAAAATACAGCTTAAGCTCTGAGGTATTTCAGTGGATTTGCCACAAAAACACTGTTATCTTTACCAACCCTTCAAGAACTCATGTGGACAGAGATAACACTTTATGTGTTGGGATGAGTTACCACAAGTCATTAGATCAAAAACATCATGAATTCTAAACTGTGCTTCCCACAGTTTAACCCTCCTGGTATCAGGAGGTGTTACGGGGGTCAAGGAAGTACAGTAAATATGCCCACATAGAATAAAGCCATTAAGTTGCAAAAAGTTACTTGACTGCTGTGTTTCATTCAAAAACAAGGAACCAAACTAGTGATCCATAAGTGGATCCTGAATAAGATATCCTTAACAAGTCAGTGAATAGAGGTTATTTGAAGTGTGTACAAAACGTTGCAGTATTTTAACCCTTAAACAGCAGAGCTTTAGCTGCAGTGTTCATTCTTTCAGCTTTCATAACTCTTCAAACAATCATGCTGTTATGGTCATTCCAGCCTATCCTACAGCAGAGAAAAGCAGCCTTGTGCTGATATGCAACACCGTAGGTGTCAAGGATGTCCGGTTTCAATGTTATATCAATGAGCAAATGTGATCTGAGGTCCTGCTGCAGGATTTGAGCATGCGGTGGTGGCGCGTTGGTCCAGCAGAAGTGCATTTTAAGCATTGCAGCAGGATTTGGGCTGCTCCTCTAGAGTTCAAAAATATGAACTTCAGCGAGGTCGACGCAACTAGTGTCAACCAATCAGGGACTCAGCTTTGGGCACCTGACATGCTCAGTGACTTGTTCAGTAGGTGAAGTCCAAATCCAACATGGAGGATTGATGCAAGCATTCTCATTCTGAACTTCCATCCATCCATTTTCTTAACAAGCTTGACCCATTTGCAGGTCACAGGGTTGCTGGAGCCTGTTCCGTCTATTGTTGGGTAAAGATGGAGTAAACCCTGAACAGGGCACATGGGGTTGGAGCGGCCGCGCTCACTATGCCATCACCCAGGAGGCTGGCTGGAGAGCAAGTCAGAGAGCAGCTTGGTGTTAGCCTAATTTGCCTCCTGAACTTGATATTTTTTATATTTGGTTATATTGTTCTTATTTTACTTGAAAACAATAACAGAAAGATCATCTTATTTTATTCTTGAGACAATAATAGAAAGATCCTCGTATTTTATTCTTATTTTTCCCCTTTCGGAAGAATGCGGGAAAGCAAGTCTTCAAACTGGGTCACAGAAACATAGAAAGATGCAGCACCTGCAGCTGGAGTGAAGATCACCGTATTGGTAGAGTCTCTTGAATGATCTCATGAACCCAGTCGTGCTTACCAATGTTTTGCTAGAGCTTTTTAAAATTAAACCTGATCTCTGAACATCCTCTCAGTCTTCTATGCGTTTTAAAGGAGATATAAACTCCTCCATGTAGCGATCAGGATAAATTGCTTTCGGTGTGAATGCAGCTTTATGACCATCCAAGCAGACAACTCAAAACAAACCCTCACCTGGCCATATTTTCTTGGAAAAGGGATGTGAAGCATTTTGTTTGCAGTCTGATGCATGAAGTATGGGTCCAACACTCTTACTTTACTGCTGTCCACCAACCAGATTTGGGTAGGATGGTTGGAAGAGTGTTTTCTGACCTTGAAGGACAGCAAAAAAATAAAATCATGTATCTTAAAAAGGCAGTAGAAAAATAGAAGTGTGTAAGTCATTGTTGAACAAATTTGTTTTCTCTAACAAACGCTGTAGCTAAAAAATTTATTTTTTCATACCCGGAGCACTTCTTTTTTTTTTTTTTGCCTTTAAGCTGCTTTTTTTAAGGGTCACCACAACAAATCATTTGCCTCCATTAAACCACCTCCTGTGCATTCTACTTGCTCACATCAACCTTTCTTATTTATTCCATGTCTACATCTTTGAAAATCCGCAATGGCCCTCTTTTATGGCTCTTTATATACCACATTGTTTTACCAACATAATCAACGTCTTAACTTGTCCAAACCCTCATATTTTGGCTCCCCTGCTATATCTCCAAAACATCTGACACGAGCTGTTCCTCTGATGTATCCAGTCATGATGCTATCCAACCTCGTCACTCCCAAAGAGAACCTCAACATCTTCAGCTCTGCTGCCTCCAGATCTCCCTGATGTCTCTTTATCAGAGTCTCTAAACCAGGGGTGTCAAAATCTAGGGCTTGCGCTGGTTTTCCAGAAACCCTGCCTTATCTGCTGTTGATGACCTGGATCAGGTGTGTTTATCCAATAATGAGCTTCAATGTAGGACACCAGCCATCGAGGCTTGGATTTGAGCACCCCTGCTCATAACCAACAAATCACCACAATCTTCAACACCTTCTATATTTAGTTGACAGTTTGTTGTCACACATCACACTTGAGACCTACCTGCACCCATTCCAAAGTCTGCTTGAACTCCTCCCTCAAAGGCACACAGAATCCTTTCCTTTTTAACTGTCACCACTTCCTCTGCTTTGTGTTTGTTTTCTCATCCTTTGCTGTTTGATTCCATTCTTCTCAGCTACACTTTGTAGTCATGAATTTATTTAGATTACACCTGCACAAGATTTACATACATTGCATGCTCCCTCTGCCTCCTTCCTTGCTGTTTTTCTGGAATTGTGTTTACCACTGCTATTTTAACTCTTGGGAAAGTCTAGGACAATCTGTCTTTTTGCATTCCTTTTCAAACGTATCCATCACTTCCTCATCACCTCTGTTTCCCTCACCCACACTTCCATTGCAGTCTGCCCCAATCACCACTCTCTCCCCTTTAAGAAAACCCTGGATCACCTCATTTATATCCTTTCAGAATTTCTCTTTCTCCTTTACCTCACGTCATACCTGGAAGGCTCAAATACTTTCAACAGAACATGTTCAACTTTAGCTTCAGTCATCATCCAGTCACCCCTCATCACCCTTTCTATTGACACCATAGTAAATCAGCTTGCTCCCTTTTCTTCTAGTCTGTTGGACATGTACAATAATCACCTTTTTTCTTTTGAGTACCAAATATGCAAATTAGATAGGGATAACCTAGCAATCATTAGCCTGGTTTTCCAAAAGCAATAAAATGCCTGCAATGAAGAATTCATTGATGGTCTTTATGCAATTGGATGACTTGTAAAGCCTGATTAAGAGGGAGAAAAAAAACCACTAAAAGAAGCGTGGATTCTTTTTATTCATAGGCCTATCCTGTACCCTCTTCTCATCATAGAGGATCTCGTTCAGCCAGCGAAGATCCAGGGCTTTAAAAGCCACCATGACCATCAGTGTGTCCTCCTCATTGTGCAAACTAGGGTTGGGGGAGGCCGACTCAGGGTAGAATAACCGTATGGTGGTCTTGTTCCCCACATCCTCCTCAAAGCCTCTAACCGGAGCATCATTTAACCTGAGAGCAAGAAATTATGGCATTAAGACTTTTACATTTTTAGCCACTGCTTAATATTCAAATACAGAATCACTAAAATATTAGACTTTATAGTATTTGTGTGTGTGTGTATGAGGAGCAGGACGATATAAAAAAGGTTTAAATTAAACAAAAGAAAAAGCTGAATGACAATGTCAAAATTTCCGGTTTGTTTTGAGATTTACAAAGAACTGTTGCATGTGTTTTATGAGACAATGCCTAGAACAAGGAAAAAAAGTTAATTTTCTAAGTGTAGCAAACTGCTCCACCAGCTCATATGTAATGTTTACTAGTGAACAAGGCAAGATCTTTCACACTTCCACATATACATGCAATGATTGTATTTGGAATATGCTACACAAATTGAGGTTGGATGAATTTTTTTTGTTTAAGAATATAAACACATTTGTTATTTTTTTCCACATTAACTATTCTGCTGTGCAGACTTGTTTGATTAACAAGTGGATTGAGGGTCGTTGAGGTGTTTAGGTCTACACAAAAGTGTAAAGACAATAGCTTCAGGTGTTAGTGCAAATTATGGCCAATATGAAATTACAGTATTAAATGTATTTCCACTTGGAACTAAGCTTGAAAACAGAAAAAACAAAGTGAGAATTAATCACTTCCTATCACAAAGCAGGAATGCTTACCTAATGACTACATCATATTCGTTAATGGTGCTTCCCAAATTGGAGTTTTTGATGGCAAAGCTATTGCCCACCACAACACATGTTTTACATTCAAGGCTGAAAAAAAGAAGAAAAAAAGAGGTTAACATGTTTATTATCTAAATTGTAAACTATTTTTTTCTGTTGAGAGAAATTAGCTACAAAAACAGCCCAAGATAATTGTATGACTGTAAACAAAGTGCATATTTAAATTGTCTATTCAGAGAAGTCATTGTTATTAGATCAAATATGCATTTTAAGAAAGGAACAACTTCCAAAATACTGCAGCTGTGTAATAACTCACTTTTCAATGTGGACTGGCATGTCGTAATTTGCAGTTGCAGCAAGAACTTTGAGTAGCATCAGCTCTGTAAATGCAGCAAATAAAACAGTCCAAAGTAGTAAACATTTCAAATCCTTATTTCACACAGGAAGTTTCATGGTGTTTCATCTTTTAGGAGTCTAAATCCAAGTATTCCAAATATCGGTGCATCTTAAAATGCTAAACCCAATTTGATCATGCAAAACTGCTCTGTAAAGCCAGAAATGTAGTCGCTATATGACTTATTAAGTCCCTATGTCCCTATGATTCCCTATATGACTATTTGTCTTGACTATAAAGTGTGGGGAAACATACAAAACTTTGTTAAATTCAAAATTTCTTCTAAAAAAAAAATGCTATAAGAATAATTACCAAGTCACCTTATGCAGAAGCAACAGATCCACTTTTTATGAAACTAAAACAATTGAAATTTTTGAGATTTGATTGATTTCAAAATAATTAAATTCAGCCAGAAAGTATCCAAAAGCTCTTCTGCTTGAGAGAAAATAAACACACTCTGAGTGAAAAAATAAAATATAAACAACAAACCGCCTGTCAGAACAAACAGTAAACTCCACTGCGTCTCCACAAGGGGTGCAGTTATGAAATAATTGTAAGGAAGACATCAAAAATTGTAAAACTACAAATAAATTAAAGGCACTTATAAGAATGAAATAGGGAAAATAAATAGGAAGGAATTATATATTTTGATTTTGTTTGTATGCGTACATATAAAAATGTACAAATTTGTTTGTTTTTTTTTTTTTTTGCTGTTCTTTTTGTCATTTTGATATTGTTTTGTGTTCATATTACTCTGTGTATAAATGAGACCTCCATGTATGCTTTGTTTGGGCTGAAAAAGTAAAATGGGTTTGGACTTGATAAGCTGTTGTTCATGTTCAAAATTAAATTAAAAAAAAAAAAGACATTAATAAAAGAGATCAACATACCATTTCCTTTAATACCATATGGTAACTGTAGCTTGGACACATACTCCTTCCAGAAAAAATCCTCCAGTTTCAGAAAAAGCTTTGTTTTTCGGGTAATTCTGGATGAGGAAAAGTTTCATCAAGAAAACAACAAAGTGTAAAATGTGGGTTAATGGGCACCTGGGAATAAAATCGGAGTCAGCACAAAAAAAAAAACTGGGGAAAGGAACAACATCTCCAGGCAAATATTGCATGCTACATATCTCATAGGAATGTTTTTTTATATAGTGGTTTAGCTTACTTGTTTAAAAAAATGCTATGTTTTTATTAATTCAAGCTTTTATGACATCCTCAGACTGCCACTCTACTTCTAAACAATTTATCATTGCAGAATGTTATGAACCTTTCCAGATCAATGTACAGCAGCAACTGCTTCTTTGTTTTCATGTTCAAAGGCACTAAAAACCAACAGACACTTGTATGTTCCACAAACATAGATGGACAGTTACGTGCCTGAAATTTGTTCTCCACATTTGACCAGTCCCCTCGGGGAGCAGTAAAATGCAGACGGAGCTAAGCTCTGGAACAATTTGGCAGTTGAACCACACAATCCAACCTGTTATTGCTGAGTGTCAAGCAGGAAGGCATTGGGTTCCATTTTTCGAGTCTTCAAGTCTGGATTTGAACTTACACCTTCAAGTCTAAGGGCAGACACTCTTCCACAAGGGCACAGAGCCGGTATTTAACACATCTGATTTCAAGTCTGTTCGTCCTCCATGATCAGTAAACAACAGGCTAATAATTGTCACCCTAACCCTAACCACATGTGAACAGATCACCACTTCAACAAGTTCATTAAAACCCCACTAATGGTAACAATTAGTTTTAAAATAATATCCGTTTAATATCTGTTTCAAAAAAAGTCCTTTGACATTTCTTAGCTCAAGAAGAAAAATAGAGGCAACGTCCTCAAAGTCCTGTAAAGTTGCACTCCAATCCTCTTTTGATCTATTTTAAAAATGTTTCTTGTGTTTTTCTTTTTTTAGTTTACACTCTCACTAACTACCCCCAACCAGAGATACCAATATTTTCCACAGATAAGTAACTTTCAAATATCCCAGGCTCAGTGTTTCTACCAAAAAAAAAAAAAAAAAAAAAAAAAAGGGGGGGGGTCTCTTTGGCTTCAACAAGCTCAGCTGTCATTAAACCTGGTTTTAAAATGTCCCTGTGTCACTTCTGCAGTGGAACTTTTGCTGCTTGTGAATGTCGTTGCTTTTTAGCTTTAATTCAGATTTTCAGCAATGTCATTAAAACGCTGTAACTTCTAAAAATAATGCAATTTAATTAACATTGACCTACTGGATGAACAGAGCTACACCACATGCTGAAAATTCAATGTCAATCATGTCCAACAGACGTTTCTGTGACAAAAAGAGCAACTTTTATCACTTTATCTCCTTTCACTTCTACACCTGACAAAAGGCACTTTTTTTCAAAATGACGGTTCCTGCTTTACCTGTTTTTGACCACATTTGTTTAAACAAATTCTTCCTCTACAGCCAAGGGCACCAAAGCTATAAAACTGAGTGACTCAAGGAGACAGTTAAAGACGTAAAGTGGAAACGAAACTTTTCAAAGACATGTTGACAGACTATGACAGATTGTCAGTACATGGCAAAATGTAGCAAATGTTTAGTGATGAAAATAAAAAAAAAACAAATATTAAAATTTACATTTTAAAGTGATACACTCCTCAAGAAAATGATTAAATTAAAAAAAAGGAACAAAAAAAGTTATCAAGCAGCTTTAGCCTACTGGACCACCAAAGTCATAAGTCATTACTTAGACTACGGTCACATATCCCAAAATGCCATGGCCTAAATGCAAGTTTTTCAGCAATTTTGGCAGCTGGGCGCATGGCTGCATTTATAATTGGGAGGCAGCATTTGCGTTTTCATATGCCTTGTGATGGTCAGTTTAAAGTAAAACTGTTCCAGCTTCATGTTGTCCCTTGAGGAGAGGGGTGCCTGGTAGCAGACAAGATGGCACTAAAAAACAAGCCAGAATTGGAACTTTAGCTACAAGTAGAAGTAGTATCTATGCTAGAGAGTTCATGGAGCTCATGGCGGGAATGATAAAACCTTAACAGCTTTACATCTTTCAAGTAATTTTAACAAAAATATTCACATTTGTAGAGCTACACCTGTTTACAATGGGACTTTAGCTTCAATTTTACATTCCTTGGACTGCCGTAACTTCAGCTCTCAAAGTGATCAATGTGAAACTGCTCATTTTATCACAAAGAAAAGCGTTTTAGCGCCAGTTACAGCACTTTATATTAATGAAGTGTTGCACATTGGTGAAAACCCACTTTAAATGTTTCATACAGGCAAAAAGCTGCTTGTCTCAGTGAATCAGCTGATTGCGTAAGGAGTTACTGTATGTCAAAGGGAAAAAAGTTCCAAAGCTTAAAATGGGGGGGCAAATACAAAAACAAAGTGGTTAGGGTGGCCAGATAAATTTATGTTTTTCGACCAACAAGGACTTATTTGACGGAAATGATGAAAAAAAACCCCATCATTTTAAAAAAAATATTTTCACCAAAATGTTTTCGCATTTTTCACAAAAACTTACAGTTCCAGTCAAGGACTTCTGGTTAATGATGCTCTGGCGCCATGTTGTTGTCTGTGGCCAGGTTTTCTTGCACCTACATGGGTCAACCATGTACAGCTGCACATGACTAAGGCTTTAAGTCAACACTGTGAGACCTTCAATTTTTCTTTCAGATCAACTGTAAGGATTGTGACGTTCAGGAACAACCCGCATCTTTTGAACAGAACATGAACGAGTGCTGATTGACTGGTAACCGTTTTTACCTTTTTTATGTTTTTTGTGTTCTCTCACATGACAGTTTCACACGTGAATGCAAATATCATGAGTTGTGCAAAACCGATTTATGCAAGTACCTCTGTGATAAGATCAAAGGAGTGCCTCAGAGTCGCCGCCAGCGCAGTCCCAGCTGCACGGGTTTTGTTTTGTCTGTTTGTTTTTTGGTTTTTTTTTTGGGGGGTGATAAGTCATCATTCTGGAGTTGTAGTCATGTATAAGCTGCTAGAACGTAGCTCATATATTAATAAAAGAAAATGCGCAAATGCTTAAATATGCAATATGAACCCAAGTTATGGTTCCTGTCAGTGTTAAATTATGACTGTTCGTCTTTTAGATATTTTACTGAACAAATGTTCGACTGCATATTTCCTGCACACTGTGTACATTGTTTCAATGTTTGTCTTTTAGATCAAACCAGTTTTTCAAACGTGCTTTTTCTCAGAACACAGGAGTCTTTAAGTTATTTGTTTCCTTGAGTGTGCTCAAATGGTTGTGCTCCTTTCACATCTTTTTGCAAAGAAAAGGCAGACAGACAGGGACTCACGAGAGGTTCAAGCTCTTCCATTTCTTGTGTGTTTCCCAGGAATTGCATTGTGACTTGTTAATAAACAGATTATTACTGTCTTGGGTTTTGCTGTAAAACAAAAAACAAAACAATAAAAAAAAAAAGTAAAAAACAAAACAAATATTAATAAAAGCTTTGAAATGGAATGAAAAAAGTAACTTTTTTTAAGTGTGAGATTACCTTTCAAGTGATGCAATGAAAAAGTTACATGTGAAAATGCACATGGTGAGAAGGAAACTAATTTGGAGAAAGGTAAGAAAGTGACCTGAAAACATAGAGTTTGAGGTTAAATAAAATACAAGTTAGTTTTGCAACAAATGTTTTGCACCTTTGATGAAAAGCAGTTTGTTTTGTAACCCGCTCATAGTTTTGCCTTATTGTAAAAGCAGCTTTGGTAGTTGCTGGAAATATAAATATATATATATATATATATATATATATATATATATTACAGCATAAAACCAAAGTCTATTAAATACAATTGGTCTGAAGTACTAGAAACTATACTTTTCATTTTTTTAAGAAGCAGAAAGTTTTTTTTTTTCTAAGTTGTTTAACTGATAACTTGAACATTTAAATAATGTTGTTAAAAGAAAGTAAATAAATATTTAGATATTTATGTATACACAGATATTTTGGGGATTTTTCTTAATTATTTTTATTACAGCATAAAACAGTCAAGAAAAAAAATCTCATGCATGTGACAATAGAATACAAGTCTTTAAAATAAAGTTACAAAAGCAATTCAATAAGCCCAGCTTACAAAGATTGAAACAATTTCAGTGATATGTAGTTATTCAGTTTTTCTTTCCTTCAAGCACAGCCAAATAAATGCACAGATGACTAAATAAATAAATATATCAGTACACATTCAAAAAAAATGAAACAAAATCAGAAAATTTTATTAAAGTTCAAGAAATTCAAATCTCAAAAATAGAACCAAAAAAAAAAAAAAACAATATAAATGTCTTACGCAATATTGTGATCCAGGTCATCTTTGCCTTCTGTTTGATCCTAAATGTCTACTGAGCACAAGGTCATTCTAAGCAACTAATGGTAAGTTCTGGTAGAAAAATATGAGTTGTTAGTTCGAGTCCTCAGTTCATTTGACACACCCACAGAAATGCAGTCAAAGCTTTCATAAACATGTATGCATAGGTCAAAATTCTGTCAAGCTAGAATTTCTACAAAAGATGAAACTAGCAGCATTTTTGTGAGCTTAACATGAGCATGGATAGGCTTTAAGGAAAACAAAGCTTAACTTAATGTTTTACTCTTGTACCCTACAGCTCTTAAAACCATAGGGTTTGAACAGAATTGAAATATTTCAATTCTGAACACTGTCTGAACACCTGTACACAAATATGTATTCATGACTTATACAAGTTCAATTTTAATAAATAAAATAAAATATAAATAAATAATCTGTTCTTTTTTTCTTTCGTTTCAATAGACCACTTGAAACACTTGAAACCAGATTATTGAGATCCTGGTGCAGCATATGGTTAGATCTTTTTTAAGGTTTTTAGCTGACATTCAAACAATATAAGGATTTACATTTGTGATAAAATGTATTCTTTAAACTGTCTTATTTTTGCAGAGCACAAATAAAGTAATTTTTGGTTTGCTCTCCTATGTCCCCCTCCAACATACCAGCCACTGAAGACAGGTGAGGTAGCACAGAACGCATGCAGGACAGTGTTCCCCTGAGGGCCAGGGCAGGGAAACTTTACTCAAATTTTGGAATAGTTGAACAAATGCATCTGTTCTGTTTGCAGTTTTTACCTTTGACGACACTGAAAACATTTAGAACAGGGATGGGCACCTCAAGGCCTTGAGGGCCGTATCCCTGCATGTTTTTCAACATATCCTGCTCTATCATGTTCTGATTGACTGGACACACCTGAATCAGGTAATCAGTCATGAGTAGGGCTTAGATATCTGGAAATCATGTAGACACGCCAGCTCTCGAGGCCTGGAGTTACCCACCACTGATTTAGAAGTTTAGGGTTTTAGCATTTGGATTTTTTACAAGTTAAATAAAAAGAAAAAAAAACTATACAGGCTGCAAGTTGATGTGGTTAGCATTTCCACCTCACAGTGAGAAAGTAATCATTGCAGACCTTTTGTTTAGAGTTTGCATGTTCTCCCTTTGATTGTGTGGGCTTTCTTTGGAACCCCCAGCTTCCTCCCACAGTCCAAAAACATGCTTCATAGATTACTATTTGCTTACTCTAAAGTGTTCCTAAGGGTAAATATGAGTATGTGTGTGTGTGGTTGTGTGGCACTGTAACAGACTGGTGACCTATTTGATGTGTAACCACCTTTACCTCGGATATCATGACCCCAAAAGGGATTCACCAAAGGTGGTAGGATGGAATTTTTAGAATTGGAAAAAAACAACCATTATAAAAAAACGAAATCCTCTGCTGAACTTAGTCAACTCTTTATGCCTTGTCAACTTTTTGACAAGGCAGTAATTATGTTTACATATAATACAGATTTTATCAAGTTAATCAGAGTTTCTTTAATGCAAAATTATGTCTTAACATAAATATTACATCAACATTTAAAACTAAAAAGAATCTTCCATAACAGTTTTGTGAAAATTAGTCAAATATTAAAAAAAAAAACTATGCTATAAACTTAACTATAAGGGAAAAATGCTATGTGTTTCCAGAGATTTTAATTCATCAGAAAATGTCAAAGGTTTGGGGCAAAAATTATTGTTAAATCCTGGAAAAGAGTTTCTAAAGTTCTGGTCACAATATGAACTCCATGTATAAAATGTAGTGACTGATATGAGAAGGACATAAGCCCAAAAGTAAAGATCAATTGTCAGTGTGTGGAATATGGCCAAAATATTTGCAACTAAGCAGGTCAAAATCTGAAGATTTAGTGGGAGAAGCTGGAAAAGATGATGTCTTGATAATGAGTCCATCCACAGCTTGTGTGCCAAATGCATGAACCCTTCAAAGCCCATTTATTTGAAGTTGTCTCTAAGGCAAAAAGAGGCGACTCCCAATGATGTTTATGTCTCCTCCATCTAAACCAACATTGTCGCTGTTTTAGTGCTCCATAAATGGTGAGAGTTCTGTCAGCAGCCTTTTCTCCAGTACTTAGCAGGTCATTGTTTGACAAGGATTAATATTTGTGATGCTAGTACAAAAAATAAAGATAGTCTTGTAAGAATAAGTGTCTATTAAAGTATTGTTTCAATTGTATTATTTAGACTGTGTTTTGTTTTTTTTAAATAATTATGTTAATCAGCAATTCAAAAGTGATGGCTGATTTTGATTATTTAATTTTCAATACATTTTTATTTATTGTTACTTTATGATTTCAGTGAGAATTGTGGGTTTTTCCTTCTTTAACTGAGGGGTACCAACAATTTTGTCCACGTGTGTATTCAATTTTATTTTATGGCCTAATATTACCATACAGTTGTCTCAATGTTGTCTCACACTGATATTTATGCAAAGAACATCAAATCAGTCATACATATAAACAATAACAAGTTGTTAAACTCCTCAAAAAAACTCTCAAATATGCTCAAGATTTCACAATTCACATGTTTTATATTTGTATTGACTGTCAGAAGCTCCATGCAGAGGCTTTAAGAGGATGTGCCCTGAGGACAAGAATGCTGCTCAACCAACAGAAGTTGTAGAACAGGTGTGTTTTTTTTTCTTTTTCTCCTTTTCTTATGTCACTCCATTTTTCAAATACTTCAACTTGTGCATAATTCATTGTTTGAATCCCCTAAAACTGACTGTTTCAGTGGAAATTTACTTGTAAATAAATAACAGTGGTAAAAAGTAAAAAAGGATTTGTTGCAAATTTGAATTGGCTGAAACAAAGAAAATCTTCAGACCCACTTTCCCCTAATAGAAACTGGTTTCAGCCATTGACTGTATATACAGAACTGGTCTAATTAACCCTTTCCCCCTCCCATCCCAAAAAGGAAGTACCCTGTGGCTTTTAATACATTTTTTACAGTCGTATTTGTCAGAATCACCATTCTTCCTCTTCTGCCTTCAATGTCTGAGTAAAAGCATGTAGTTCCCACTGGCCCTCAACTCCAACATTTAAAATGTTTCATTGACAGATTCTCCTCAGCCCGCTTTTAGTGTTAGCAGTGTGAACTTAAACAAAATCACTCCTGAGACATTATGATCAAGTGTCTCCTACTGAGAAAGTAGTTGCCAGAGAAACGCTGAGTCAGACCGACTCGGACCAATTTCTGCTTACTAACAACTTCTGGCTCCAAAAGGCGGTGGCTCTGTTGCGCAAAAAGGCAACTGATTTGGCTTAAATTGGTTGAAGTGGTAAATAAGCTGTTTTCTGCAGGTGATATCACACTCACTCGGTCCAGTTCTTTAGAAAATAAAAATTGTTGAATCATGTTCCAAAATGCAATATTTAAAAACATTGGCACTAAATTGCTAAATTTAATTATACTTTATGTGGCTAGAAATTAATTGCAAATATTTTGCATGGGAACACCGTATGACAATTTTGGGATTAAATACTGACTGACCCTTCTTGGTATTACTCTAATTTAGTTTACCTCAATAATATCAGTACATTATATAACCCCTCATTGAGAAAAAAAACAAAATCACTTTATATCTGATGTTTCAGGAAAACGCAAATCTAAAACCATTTTGCCCACAACTTTACAAACCAATCTTAAGTCTGTTTCTGTTAAATTATTTTAGGGTCTAAATGTTGAGCACAATATTTAAATTGTATGATGAATTTGGTTTGGTTTTTTTCATGAATTTTGGTTCTTGCTGTATTATTCCATGATCAAGGCTCCTACAAAAAGAAAACTCCAGCAATTTAAAACAAAAAAGAAATTAATGGAAGACTGAGTAATCACAAAATTTAATTAAAGTTTACAAAACCTTTTTTCAATTTAGTCAATCTGTCTAATGAACTGATAGTAGCAGCTGTATGGCTCAGTGAAAATTGCTCACACTTGAAATAGTTGGCATTGCTTTGATTTCATTTTTTTAACTTTGATATCAGAAAGCTAGAAACACATTTGACATCTGTAAGATTTGAGTTTTTAATCACTGTAAGCTGTGATAACAAATTTTGAACAAGATTTGATGATTCTCAAAAGTATGGGATCTATTTTTTTATTTTTCTTAGTTTAACTTCACTGTTGAATCAAGTATTTTCTTTATTATATTTTGCATTTATTTGGCATTTTTGCTAGTAAGAAAGATAATGTGTGCATTTATTTATTTATTTTTTGTTAAAAATGATCATAATTAGTAAAACATGGAAAAATATTTTGGGAACAATAAAGCTTTTAAAAGGATTTGACAAATAAAGCTTCTTAGATTAAACACAATTTTTAGTTGCACATGTGATTTTTTTTGGTCCTGTACTTCACAAACCTGACAAATCAGTTGTCTATAGGCTATAAGTCATGCATGTCAGACTGAGTTCTCAACAATGATATGACAGTAACAGTTATAAAATAGTTAACACTATCGATCATTAGTTTCTAATAATTTTAAATGGCAAGCAAAACATTTAAAGTTTTACGACCAAATAATCCACTTTAGGTCTGAAAGCCTAAAGCGGATGCAAGTACATTCTGATATCAGTCCAATGAGACGGGTGTGGCTGTGATATTGGGCTATATAAATAAAATTGAATTGAATTGAATTAAATTGAATGTGAAACAAAGGGGTGTGCCTGGTCCCCACCACACCAAGACTCTTGCCAAAGTCAAGGCAGCAATGGCCCCCAGACACGCACGAAGGATAGCAGATTAAGGGAATCCACCCACCGAGTAACCCAATGTTAGCCAACCAGACCAGGGCCATAAGAAATACCACAGGGGGACGGAGAGCGCATGCCCCAGCCCTGCTAGAGAACAATCCAACTGCCGCGACAGGGGGTCCAGCACTAGGCCCCAACCAATAGAGACCCCCCCTAGTCCCAGACAAGCAGCCCACCACTTCCTGGTAGTTTTGAGCTTCCCCCCATCCCAACTCCTGGCAGGTTCCAGGGAACCACCCACTAACCCCGCAGGAAGTCCATTAGAGAGCAAGGCCTCTCCCTCCACCCAAGAGGGAAGGCACCCACTGTTCAAATAAATGAGAGACTTTGCAGTTACCATTGCCGTCTGCATTTGTGTCCTAATGTCAACCCTGACAGAGATCTTGCGGGGAGTCCCAGACGGAGGGAGATTATCAGGGATCTTGAATGTCTTCCATTTTCTAATAATTACTCAATTTCTTCACACCAAGCTTACCTTTTTCAGATTCAGTCTTCCCATTTTGGTGCCTGTTAACAATTTTGTTTCTGGTGTCCTTAGTTTTCTTTTCCATAGTGGAGTATGGAGTGTGACCGTTTGAGTTTGTGGATGGGTGTCTTTTATATAGATAAGTTCAAACAGGTGCCATTAATAAAGGTAATGAGTGGAGGACAGAGGATCCTCTTACAGAAGAAGCTACAGGTCTGTGAGAGCCAGAAATCTTGATTGTTGGTGACCAAATACTTGTTTTCCACCATACTTTGCAAAAAAAGAAAATTCTCTAAAAATCAGACAGTGATTTTTTTTTCTTTGTCTCCTATAGTTGAAGTATACCTATGTTGAAATTTACAGGCCTCTCCTTTTATGTGGGAGAACTTGCACAATTGGTGGCTGAATAAGAACTTTTTTGCCCCACTATATTTCAAAGGGACAACCCTTGATAAACAGTTTTATTTAAAAAGTAAAAATG
Organism: Oryzias woworae; assembly: GCA_016861445.1. Taxonomy (NCBI): domain Eukaryota; kingdom Metazoa; phylum Chordata; class Actinopteri; order Beloniformes; family Adrianichthyidae; genus Oryzias; species Oryzias woworae. The sequence goes on along the minus strand of BOLG01000057.1, from coordinate 198,491 downwards.
TTTTGGGTACTGGGTTAAATATTATATATTAGAAAGGGTAATAAAATTAACTACTACAAAGCATGAAAGAGTGCAAAATGTACATTTTTCAAAGAAAAAAAAGAAATTGAATTCCCATGATCAAGAAGAAGAAAAATTCTCACTTGTTTAATTTTTGGTGGAAAATGGATCTGGAGCAGTTTGTTTGCAGTCTGATGAATGAAATGTGGGTCCAACACTCTTACTTTACTTCTGTGACCCTGCCAGAGAGCAGACGGTTTCCAAAAGCCTCTACGGTCCTTAAAAGACAATACAGTGATAAGATAAACATATTTTGAAAAGCAGAAGAAGAAAAAGGAAAAAAAAACGTAATTGTCAGGGTACGAAAGCAGCTTCCAGAGCAGAGACAGAGGAGTAGAAGAAACAGTTTATTCAAACCAAAACCATAAGGAATAATCCAGCAGGGAGACGCAGCCAAGAACATGCTTAAATAGAGGGGGAAATGATGATGAAGAGCAGGTGTTCAAGGAGGCAGCCCCAGGATGACAGACAGTCATTGTCCCTGCCACACATCACTATGTAGAAACAAAAAAAGACATCAGTACAAAACAACTACAAGGAAAGAAAAAAGAAACCAAACCATAACAGTAATGGTTGAAATGATTGCACAAACAAGGTGATTTTGTGTACAAGAACAATAACTGAAGCTCTGATTTTTAAAACCCAGAAAGCACTTTATGTGCAAATTATTATGTCACCTCACAAACATGAACCGGATTTTTAAAAAACAATAAAGTTCTTCAGTAGAAACTGCCTTCAATTCAGAGACACTGAAGGTATTGGTTCCGTTGCATTAGGCTCACGAGGCCTAACTAAGAGAGACAAAGATAAAGATGGTTTAAATGAATGTTCTTCACCCTCTTCTCATCATAGAGGATCTCTTTCAGCCAGCGAAGATCCTGTGGTTTAAAAGGCACCATGACCATCAGAGTGTCCTCATCATTGTGGAGTTCAGGGTTGGGGGAGGCCGACTCAGGGTAGAATAACCTCATAGTGGTCTTGCTTCCCACATCCTTCTCATAGCCTTCTTACAAAGGAGTGGCTTCTTAAGAAATATTTCAAGGTCCTGGAGTGGCTTAGCCAGTCTTCAGATCCCAACCCCCCTAGAAAATCTTCGGAGGGAGTTGAAATTCCATGTTGTCCCACAAAAGGTCCAAAACATCACTGCTTTAAAGGAGTTTGGAAAAAAGAATGGACCAAAATACCTGAAGTGATGTGTGAAAACATTGTATAGATTTACAGAAAATCTTCTACCTCTGTCATTGCCACCAAAAGTATAACAAAGTACTGAGATAGACTTGTGTTATTAACAAAATACATATTTTCCTCCATGACTTGAAAATACATTCTTTAAAAAATTATACAATGTTGCTTTTGTTTTGTTTCTCATTTTGGCTCTCATAGTTGAGCTAAACCTATGATGAAATGCAGCCCTCTTTTATTATATTAAGTGGCAGAACTTTCACACTTAGTGGATGATAAAATATGTTTGCCCCACAATAAAACCACTCTGTGTTTCCCACTCAATCCGTGAAAGTGTACACTTAACTCGGTGACAGGGTCATAACAACAGAGCAAACCCATCAAGGCTGGAAACGAAATAGTACTGGAAAGGTATGTGGGAAATGTCTTCCCTATCCACACTTAGACCTTCAGGGGTGAGTGGAAACCCCTGAAGACTCTTTCAGTATTAGGTTTTACAAACCCCTCTGTTAATCCATTAATTATTCAAAGATAGCGTTTGTAAGGTTTTAATAAAACATCAGTTGTTCATCTAATCCTTTAGCAATCACAAATAACTTGTGAATGTTGAGATGTTGAAGAATTGTGCACACCCGTTTTCAGCCATGTCATTTGACGGCATCATAAATAACGCAGAAGAAGCGTGAGCACCGACATCATCACGCTTACACATGAACTATTTCAGAAGATCAGACCCATTGCTACCCAGAGACAGGACTTAACACAGTGAACCATTATTTCAGTTCAATGCATGTAAAAAAAGCAACAGAAAAAACTGCCAGTTGTGTGTCTCTGTCGCCCCTACTGCGCAGCTGGCCCGCCAGAAAGGTTTTCCAGAGACTCTGGGGACTGCCGGGCCTTTATTACCCAGTGTGAGCTCCACTTCCAGTTGCAGGCACCTCAATATCCTACGGAACAAACCAAGGTGGCCTTCATTATTTCCCACCTCACCGGCAGAGCTGGAGCATGGGCTACCGCCGAGTGGCAGCGTGGAGCCTCAACCTGCGCATCTCTCTCGGCTTTCTTGGAGGCTTTCCAGCAGGTTTTTCATCACACCAAGCCAGGCCGAGAGGCAGCTCGTGCGCTTATGAAATTGAGACAGCGGGACAGAAGAGCAGCAGACTACGCCATAGAGTTCCGGACCTTGGCCTCCACTAGTGGTTGAGACACTACTGCGCTCATGGACGCTTTCGTGGAGGGACTGTCTGAGGAATTAAAGGACAGACTAATTGCACTCGATTTACCATCGACTCTGGACCCTCTCATCGCCCTGGTTATCAGGATAGATAACCGGTTACAGGACCATAAGGAGGAGCATGGCAGGGTAGTACCCCGCCCTCATCGCCGGCCCACCAATTCACCTGACAGTGTTGTTTCTCCCGCAGAACCCCCGTTACTAGCGCAGGAGGAACCTATGCAGGTCGGTCGGGGCAAACTGTTTGCAAAACCAGGAGCAAACGGGTTTTAAGAGGCTCGGCTCCACAGAAGCAAGTGCTTACGGCCACACCACCCTGAACACGCCCGATCTCGTCCGATCTCGGAAGCTAAGCAGGGTCGGGCCTGGTTAGTACTTGGATGGGAGACCGCCTGGGAATACCAGGTGCTGTAAGTTTTTTTTTTTTTTTTTTTTTTTTTAACCCACTAGAAGGAGCACGTTTGAAAAAAAACAACTTTTCAACTCCCTCACTTTCATTTTTTTTAACCCACTAGAAGGAGCACGTTTGAAATAAAACAACTTTTCAACTCCCTCACTTTCTTTCTTTTTTTTTTTTTTTTTTTTTTTTTTTTTTAAAGTGGATCACAAGCAGGTGCTTCAGCCAAACTGTTCAATTAGCTTGAGAGCAGTCAGGACTCAGGTGCAAATGCATAGACCTAATCAATAAAGATACGGTCGCATCTCGATGACGTGGTGATTGGCGTCTTTGTTTATGAATATGTGCGTTGCCAAAGCTGCATTTTGGCAGAAAAAGTGTGGGAAAATGTCCGTGTTTTGGGTGCTGCTGGGTTGTTTCTGTTCAGCAGGTGCGCTCGTCAGGTGCACACCTTGGCGTGCGTGCGTGCGTGCACGGAGAAGCTGAAGCAGGAAAGAGGAGAGAGACATGGTTTGAGTTGCTGGACTTGCCGTTCGCTGATTGCTCTGAGCCAGAAGTTTTTCTCAGTTTGCAAAACCAGGAGCAAACGGGTTTTAAGAGGCTCGGCTCCACAGAAGCAAGTGCTTACGGCCACACCACCCTGAACACGCCCTGAAACTGTTTCCGAGAGACGACGGCGGATGGCGGCAGGTGAGTGCCTTTACTGTGGTAGGCGGGGTCATTTCTGCAAGAAGTGCCCAAAACTTCTCTGCTCGTCAGTAAGAGTGGGCGCGCTGACGAGCGGTGATAAAGCGCTCACTAGTCCCAAATCTGCTGCCTGCCTGTTGAAAATTGGGGTAATGTTCCATGGGAAGGGGGTTTCGGTTAAGGCTTTGGTAGATTCTGGATCAGAGCAGAACCTTATGGATGCCGAGCTAGCTAGACAGGTCGGTCTGAAGTGTGAGTTATTGCCCCATCCTTTACAAGTGGTCTCCCTCAATGGTCAAGAGGTGGCCACTATCTCACATATAACCGAACCCATTCATCTTATGGTTTCTGGTAATCATCATGAATTTACCCGTTTTTTCGCTTTTTCCTCCGCCCAGAACCCACTGGTTCTAGGGTATCCCTGGCTTATGGCGCACAACCCAGTCATCGACTGGCCCTCCAGTCGGGTTTCCGGCTGGAGTGAGAAATGTCACACCACCTGTTTACGCTCAGCTCGGCCTCCTGGGGAAGACCCCGCTGTCCCAGTAGGGCGGCCGCCCTCACCTGACCTATCCGGGGTACCGCCGGAATACCACGACCTCGCTGAAGTGTTCTCGAAATCACGAGCCCTCTCCTTACCGCCTCACAGACCATATGACTGCGCTATCGACCTCCAACCTGGCGCGACCTTGCCTAAAAGCAGGTTATATAGTTTGTCCAAGCCTGAGAGGGAGGTAATGGAACAATATATTGCAGAGTCTCTAAATTCTGGTATTATTAGACCGTCTTCATCACCGGTGGGGTCCGGGTTTTTTTTTGTTGGGAAGAAGGACGGGTCTCTCCGTCCATGTATTGATTATCGGGGGCTAAATGAGATCACTGTCAAAAACAGTTACCCCCTGCCTTTAATGAACTCAGCATTTGAAGCATTGCAGGAGGCCAGGATCTACACCAAACTGGACCTTCGCAACGCTTATCACCTCGTACGTATCAGAGCCGGTGATGAATGGAAGACCGCCTTCACCACTCCCCTAGGACATTTCAAGTATCTGGTTATGCCTTTTGGTCTCTGTAATGCTCCTGCTGTGTTCCAGGCTATGATTAATGATGTGTTACGAGACTTTCTTCATCGGTTTGTTTTTGTTTACCTGGACGATATTTTGTTTTTTTCCAGGGACGTCAGCGAACATCGGCGGCATGTTCGTCTGGTGCTCCAGCGGTTGCTGGAGAACAAATTATTTGTGAAGGCGGAGAAGTGTGAGTTCCACTCTCCGTCTGTTTCGTTTTTGGGGTTTGTCATAGCTGAGGGTGAGGTGAGACCCGATCCAGCTAAGGTGAAAGCGGTGGTGGAATGGCCTACCCCTACTGACAGGAAACAATTACAGCGGTTTCTGGGGTTTGCCAACTTCCTCCGCCGTTTCATCCATGGCTACAGCTCGGTGGCCGCGCCCCTCACGGCTCTCACCTCTACCTCCGCTCCGTTCGCCTGGACGGAGGCGGCGGAAGCCGCCTTTAGCCGGCTTAAGCGTCTGTTTACCTCTGCACCTGTTCTGGCCCAACCTGACCCTTCCAGGCAATTTATTGTTGAGGTGGATGCCTCTGATACAGGGGTGGGTGCGGTATTGTCTCAGCGGGGGGAATCTGACAGTAGATTGCGCCCTTGCGCTTTCTTCTCCCGCCGGCTTACTCCGGCGGAGCACAATTATGATGTGGGAGACAAGGAATTGCTAGCAATTAAGCTAGCTCTCGAGGAGTGGAGGCACTGGTTGGAGGGGTCAGTAATGCCGTTCTTAGTCTGGACTGATCATAAGAACCTGTCATATCTTCGTACAGCCAAACGTCTGAACTCCAGGCAGGCCCAGTGGTCTCTGTTTTTCAACCGGTTCAACTTTATGGTGTCTTATCGTCCTGGGTCTAAGAATGTAAAGCCGGACGCCCTCTCCCGTCAACAGGAATCGGCTGTTCAGGACGGCCAACCAGCCTGTATTCTTCCTCCCTCCTGTGTGCTAGGCGCTCTCTCCTGGCAGCTGGAGAGGGACATAAAGGCTGCCCAGGTTCAGGAGCCAGACCCGGGAGGAGGTCCTCCTAATAAACTGTTCGTCCCCAGCTCTCTCAGGTCCCAGGTTCTCCAGTGGGCTCATGCCACGCGACTCACCTGCCACCCAGGAATCCGCCGGACTGGCTCCTTTCTGCGTCGCCGCTTCTGGTGGCCTAGTATGACAAAGGACGTCCGGGACTATGTTTCAGGTTGTCTGGTTTGTGCTCAGAATAAGGTCTGTACGCACCCATCTGCTGAACTATTACACCCACTGTCCATCCCGGGTCGGGCTTGGTCACACATTGCCCTGGACTTTGTGACTGGCCTACCTCCTTCTGCCGGGAAGACCGTGATTCTGACTATTGTGGACCGGTTTTCTAAGGCCGCTCATTTTGTGGCTCTGACCAAACTCCCCTCTGCTGCAGAGACTGCAAGGCTGGTCATTAAACATGTTCTTCAGGCTACATGGAATTCCCACAGACATGGTGTCGGATCGTGGTCCTCAATTCATCTCTCAAGTCTGGAAGGCGTTCTGTGGGGCTTTTGGAAGTACTGCCAGCCTGTCTTCTGGTTTTCATCCACAGACTAATGGTCAGGCGGAGCGGACTAACCAGGACTTGGAGGCCGCTCTCCGGTGCATCTGTTCACGACGCCAGACCTCCTGGAGCTCCTTGTTGCCATGGGTGGAGTATGCGCACAACTCCCTCACCTCATCTGCTTCTGGTATGTCCCCGTTTGAGTGCTCTCTGGGGTACCAGCCCCCCCTGTTTCCCGAGCAGGAGAAGGAGGTGGCCGTTCCGTCGGTTCAGCACCTTTACCGCCGCTGTCGGCGTGTTTGGCGGGAGGCTCGGGCGGCCCTGTTGCGTTCAGGGTCTACCAACAAGAGGTTGGCGGATCGTCGACGCACTCCGGCACCTCCTTACCTACCAGGCCAATTCGTCATGCTGTCCACTTCCCACATCAAGCTTCGGACGGACTTCCTCTCCACCACCCCCTCCCCGCATCATTGATGGCCAGCCGGCTTACACTGTCCGTCGCCTGCTGGACGTTCGGCGACGGGGACGTGGCCTCCAGTATCTGGTGGACTGGCAGGGGTATGGGCCTGAGGAGAGGTCCTGGGAGCCTGCATCGCGGATTCTGGATCCTGAGCTCATCAGGGACTTCAATCGGCGGCACCGGGACAGGCTTCCCTCTGCGCCAGGCGGCGCACCTTGAGGGGGCGGTACTGTGGGGTTTTGGACCCTGCTTAATTGTTGGAGTTGTGTTTTGGTTTCCACTTCCTGTTTTATTTTGTTGTTGGTTGTACTTCCTGTGTTCTCCTCCTAGTGTGTGTTCTCTCCTTCCTTGATTGGCACACCTGTTTCCACTTACCTCATCCCTTCCTCCTAGTTATAAGTCTTCGTCTCCCCTGCACTAGTTGTCGGGTGGTTTTTGTTGCTTCTAGGACTTGAGTTCTATGTTTCGAGTAAGTGTTTCAAATAAATGAGAGACTTTACATTTATGAGTTCTGTCTGCTTCTGTGTCCGCACGTCAACCCTGACAGGTGTGGGTGCAGGTACATGAGGGCCCCTATTTCCTCCAACCTTTTTAAGGCTCTAGCTTCATGATTAATATCATGTGGAGAGTTCTGCAAAGACACTAAAAGGCTTTTATTCTGGTGGAAATCAAAGGTCACATGTAGAGTTGAAGTTGACTTTCACAGACCTTCATAGCTTTCATTGTAAAGTTCTCAAAGTAATGTATAGGTTGCTGTTGGTCACTCTTTGGGGGATAACCAAATCCAGCAAGGTGGACCACATCACAGTAATTGAGAGCCACAAACACAGCAAGGAACCCTGTGGTGGGACGAAAAGACTTCTGCAAGAAACAGCAGAGGACATCAGGTTTGAGTGAAGAACATCTTTGATGAAAAGAAGAAATTTTAATGTAAAAAAGTGTTCATATCAAAACAGATAAAAATGTGTTCAAATTGTTTTATTTGTCTAGATTTGTCTGAGAAAAACAAATAATTAATTATTATTTTGTAATAATTGATTCTAAAAAATTGTCTGTTATGATATGACTGATTGCACTTCAACCGTTTTACTCCATAGCTTTAGCTCCACTGTTGACATTTTTTTTGGCTACTGTGCACCAAATGCAATTAACATAGTTCCAAATAAAAGCAGTCTTTTGCTGGGATGCAACATTGTACAGTAGTGAAGTGCTTCCGCAATCGATGTAAATCAGCTGATTCTGTCACAGAGAAAAGCCACTTTGCGTCGTTATGCAACACTTTATGTTAATCATGTGTTTCATATTGGTGCAAAGCCAATATGACAAGCCTTCTCCGCATTCGAATCAGCTGACACCTGATGAGTGCATAAACGGTCAAAGATTTATGGGTTGTGAAAGAGCCTGTGTTTTTTAGGTGTCACCGGACGGCGACTTCTCAAGTGTTAAAGGCCTAAGTAAAACTCAGATTTTCCACTAGATTAAAAAAATGCTACTTGGGAGTTTTGATGCATATTAGAAGTTTATTGGTGTCTTCCTTTAAACAAATGCCATTGGAAAAATAAACAACAAATTTAGCCAAAGAATAATTCTTAATTACGCCACAATGCCTATCAAGAAAGGTAAACTTTGTGACTAAATAGCAAAACGTAAATGCTTTTCAATAACTCAAACTTTAATATTTTACCTTTGTCTTAATAAAAAACGTTTTTGATTGTTTGTTTTTAGACATAAAGACAAAAAGCTCAAGTTCCTTACAGTCTTTTTAGAAGAACATGATTAACTTCAAAGATGACAATTCTAGAGGATTTTTAAATGAAAGCAGGTGAGACTGCGATTGGAAAGTAAAATATTCCCGAAGAAAACATCACAAAAAAAAAAAAAAAAAAAAAAAAACAAGAAAACATGACTAAAATCAAACAAACCAAATGACATAATCCTCACAGCTATACAGGGAAGAAACAGATTGTGACACTTGGCAAAAGCTATTGGTTCAGGTTATCCAAATATGATTAGTGTGGTGGAGAAATATGAAAGGGGAGACTATTAAAGGACAGAATAATTTAAAAGGAAAAAAAATTATTTTTTAATCTGTTTTTTTCACGGCTTTCCAGAGGGATAGTTCTAAACAATTCCTCACCTGATTCCTTTGTTGGGGCAAATGGATCTTTACCATTTGCTTTGCAGTCTGATGCATGAAGTGAGGGTCCAGCACTCTGACTTTACTACTGTCCACCATCCAGATCAGAGGAGGGGGCTTCCAAAAACCTTTTCGACGGGTGCAGTGCATCCCACTTTGAGTGTTTGTTTTTTATTTGCAGTGCTAGCCACCTCGGTAAGCTCCATCTCCTGAAAAACTCACTTTTAAACCGTCTTATGATGTTTTCTTTTTTTTTATTAGATTATAATAAATTATTTTTTAAACTGATTACAGCCTCTGCCTCTGTTAAAATAAGACTTATACGTGCTGCAGTTGTGGCCATTTGTGGGGCCATTTGGGGTCTGACTTTGCAGCCTCACTGCAGTAGTAGGACCTCATTGCAGTCCGAGTCTGGGGCGGCACTGCGTTGATGTTACTGCAGCTAAGCTGGGTCCTGGTACACAGCAGAACATGGAAGTAAGTTGTACAAAGAGCCCGTTGCCACACAAATCACTCAATGATTGTCTTATTTCTACGGGGTTGTTGGTTCACCCTTTTCTTAACCAGTGTTGCCACAATTACTTTTATCAATAACTGAGTAACGTAATGAATTCAGTTCAAATTTTGGTAATTAATTACGTTTACTGGACTATAGAAACTCTCGTTACTTCATTACTTAGGTTTTGCAGGCTCTGACATTTTCTCTCGGTTAGATTAAATGAAAACGCAGATTAAGTTAAAACTAAACGGAGTAATTGGCGCATACGCGCACGCAGAAGCACGCGCATGTGCGCAGAGTTGGAGATCAGTCAAAGTACAGACATGCACTCATTGCTGCATTAAAGATGTTTTCCAAACTGGCTCAAAAATGAGACGAAAAGAGACACTGTCCTGAAGTTACTTCTAAAAAGTAATTGATTACTTCAATTACTTTTTAGAAGTAACCTACCCAACACTGGTGGCGGGACCATTTCTCATTCCAAAAGCCATGACTTTTTACTGCAAAAAACAGTCAGGTGCTTCAAAAGCAGATATAATGGGTTTGTGGGATCTGTCTATAACCCTTCAGAAGATCCAGTTTGGTAATGAAGGATGCCGAGCCGATACTTTCTATACAGTCCTCCACACAAGGCAGGGGAAATGAATCCGCCACCATAACATCATTGAACTTGCAGTAGTCTGTGCAATCATGGACTGCTCTCTGGCTGGGCTGGGCTATGCATTCTCCATGCCCCCATGCTTCCCTGCTCTGTGGCGCCAAGGGTCTCTGTGGTAGCTCTGCCGGTCCTGTCTGGGTGGCTGACGTTGAGTTGCTCACAGTGCCAGCAGGTGGATTTCCTTGATGTGCTCTCCGAAGCAAGGGTCTGCGGGACCCCTAGCTATCACTGTTGCCTTGCCTTCAGCAGGGGTCTTGGTGTGCATATAACTGGGCACTCTCCCTCTTTTTACTTTCCATCATCCATCACAATTGAATATTGTAAAAGAAATTGTCTTTATTTAAATGCTGGGGGTTTACGACACATTGTCCATAGGAGATCAGGAATGGTGCTGCTTGAAGCGAAAACATTCTCAAAAGATTAATTACATTACACTGTTTAAGAACTTTTCAACTCTTGTTTCTCTGACTGAATGTTATAACCACTCACTTGTTTTCTCAAAAAAAAAAAAGACAAGGGGAGAAGTATTCCTTTGAGAAAATTGATGGTGGCATTCTTCCCAGCATACTTGTTTTTCCACAACAATGAATTCTGAATTCTGTTGTTGTTTTCAGAATTTTGAATTCTGACATGAATCTTTTTTGTGGAGCAAAAAAGGTTTTAGTACCACCACTTACAGTGTAGGACTCTAAAACTGCAACAAAAATTGACTCAAAAACGTACTGTAGTGACAAAGCACATTTTGTTTCCAACCCATTTAAATTTGTATTTGTTTAACAAATTCTTAACTGTTTTATGCAGCCTAGCTTATCAGCATATCAGGGCTTCATCATTGTGTATCTCAGAAAACAGTTTGAGGAATACAAATTTTTGTCTCCATGTACTTGAATAAATGAGAGCTGAGCAGACAGGCTGGGAGCGATCTGGTCCAACTGAGCTAGAAGCAGAGAAAATCAGGCATCAAGTAGATGAAGAAGCAGGGTTTATACGCTTTAACCTAAGGAAGAGATTGTTAGCTGCTGAGCAATGGGTGAGGTAGGTAAGGCAGCCAACAGTCTCCGCCCACTCAGCCATTCATCCCAACAGACTCATTCATTACATGACGACATTTAAATAAAGTTAAATGTAAAATCCAAAATTAAAAAAAAACAAACAAGAAAATTAATAAACTTTTTAGGGCTAAGTTTTGTCACAATTTTAGCAAAAAGCAAAACTCAAAATGAATAAAAAAATAAAAATAGTTATTTTAAAAACTATATCATCTCAGACATACACTCATTGGACACTTTATTAGATACACCTGTTAAACTACTTGTTAACGCAAATTTCTAATCAGCCGATCAAATGGCAGCAACAGAGCATCAGAATGAGGAAGAAAGGTGACAGAAGTGACTGAACTTGGCACAGTGCCAGGGGAGTTGATCTGAGGATTTCAGAAACTGCTGATCTACTGGGATTTTCCACCCAAAACCATCTCTAGGGTTTACAGGGTGAGCAGCAGTTCTGGGAGAGGAAATGCCTTGTTTATATCAGAGGCTTCACCAGAAACCACCGGATCCAGGCTTCACTAGCGGCCACTAAGACTAGGCTTTAACAGCAGCCACCAGGTCCAGGTTTCACCAACATCTAACAGCCTAAGGCTTCACCTGCAGACATTAAGCCCAGGCTTCAATGGCAACCACAAGGCTCAGGCTTCACCAGCAGATATAAACAAAATGCCACCCAAAGGGTCAAAGGAAAGATGAAGGAAGAGTATGTGTCCATGGGTCAGGAAAATTATTTGCTACAGCAACAATATTTAATGACACTTTATCATTTATTTCCAATTTTAAATAATTAGTGGCACATTTTTTGAAATATTTTATATTAAATATATTGATTTCAATTTGTCTCTTCCAGCCCACACTGGCCATGAAATTAAAAAAAATGTCTTTACATATTTCAATGTGCTTTTTAATGGCTATTTTAATATGTGAAAAAGCGTGAAAACATGGTGTTATTACATCCTGCTGCTGCCTTCCATCTTCTGTCATTCTGCTCACCTGGCAAGTGGAGTCAATTATCTTGATCAGCACCGGTCGGGTATGTGAGACAGAGGAGGCCAAACCAGAGAAATCTGCGGGGCCGGCTGTGGGGTCCGACTTTGGGGCAGGCTGTGGAGCTGGCTGTGAGGCACGGCTGTGGGGCCGGATGTGGGAAAGGGCTGTGGGGCCCGACTTTGGGGAAGGCTGTGGAGCCGGCTATGGGGCAGGCTATATACCCGGCTGTGGGGAAGACTGTGGGGCCGCTATTGGCCGGCTCTGGGGCCGACTGTGGGGCAGGCCATGGAGCTGGGTGTGGGGCAAACTGTGGGGCAAGCTGTGGGGGTCGGCTGTGGGGCCGGCTGTGGAGCCAGCTGTAGGGCAGGCTATGTACCAGACTGTGGGGCTGTCTGTCAGGCAGGCTGTGGGGCCGGCTGTGGGGCAGACTATGGGGCCGGCTGTGGGGCAAATTGCGGGGCAGACTCTGGGGCCATCTGTGGTCCAGGCTGTGGAGCCGGCTGTGGGGCAGGCTATGTGGCTGGCTGTGGGGCCAGCTGTGGGGAAGACTGTGGGCCATCTGTGGGGCAGGCTTCGGGGCAGGCTGTAAAACCGGCTTTTGGGAAGCCTGTGAGGCTGCTATGGGCCGGCTGTAGGGCATGCTGTGGGGCAGACAGTGGGGCCGGCTGTTGTGCTGGCTGTGGGGCTGACTGTGCGCCGGCTGTTGGGAAGACTGTGGGGCCGGCTATAGGGCAGGCTGTGAAGCCGGCTATAGGGAAGGCTGTGAAGCCGGCTGTAGGGCAGGCTGTGAAGGCAGCTTTGGGGCCGGCTGTGGTGCTGGCTCTGGGGCAGACTGTGGGCCGGCTACTGGGCAGACTGTGGGGCCAGCTGTGGGGAAGACTGTGGGCCTTCTGTGGGGCAGGCTTTGGGGCAGGCTGTGAAGCCGGCTTTTGGGAAGGCTGTGAGGCTGGCTATGGGCCGGCTGTGGGGCAGACAGTGGGGCCGGGTGTGGTGCTTGCTGTGGGGCAGACTGTGGGCCGGCTATTGGGCAGACTGTGGGCCGGCTGTGGGGCAGACTAAGGGGCCGGCTGTGGGGAATATTTCGGGGCAGACTCTGAGTCCGGCCGATTGCGGGGCAGATTCTGGGGCAGGCTGTGAAGCCGGCTATAGGGCTGGCTGTGAAGCCTGCTCTGGGGCGAGTTGTTGGGCCTGCTGTAGGGCAGGTTGTGAAGGCAGCTTTTGGGCCGGCTGTGGTGCTTGCTGTGGGGCAGACTGTGGGCCGGCTATTGGGAAGACTGTGGGGCCGGCTATAGGGCAGGCTGTGAAGCCGGCTATAGGGCAGGCTGTGAAGCCTGCTCTGGGGCGAGTTGTTGGGCCTGCTGTAGGGCAGGCTGTGAAGGCAGCTTTGGGGCCGGCTGTGGTGCTGGCTCTGGGGCAGACTGTGGGCCGGCTATTGGGCAGACTGTGAGGCTGGCTGTGGGACCGGCTGTGGAGCCGGCTGTGAGGCAGGCTATGTACCAGGCTGTGGGGCCTGCTCTGGTGCCGGCTGTGTGGCTGGCTGTGGGGCAGACTGTGGGCCGTCTGTGGGGCAGGCTTTGGGGCAGGCTGTGAAGCTGGCTGTTGGGCAGACTGTGGGCCAGCTATTGGGAAGACTGTGGGGGCTGCAACAGGGCAGGCTGTGAAACTGGCTCTGTGGCCGCTTGTTGGGCCGGCTGTAGAAAAGGCTTCGAAAGCGGCTTTCGGGCCGGCTCTGGGGCAGGCTTTGGGGCAGGCTGTGAAGCCGGCTTTTGGGAAGACTGTGAGGCTGGCTATGGGCCGGCTGGGGGGACGACAGTGGGGCCGCCTGTGGTGCTGGCTGTGGGGCAGACTGTGGGCCGGCTGTTGGGCAGACTGTGAGGCTGGCTATGGGCCAGCTGTGGGGCAGGCAATAGGGCAGGCTGTGAAGCTGGCTCTGTGGCCGCTTGTTGGGCCTGCTTTAGGGCAAGCTGGGAAGGCGGCTTTGGGGCCAGCTCTGGGGCAGGCTGTGGGGCAGACTGTGGGCCGGCTATTGGGAAGACTGTGGGGCCGGCTATAGGGCAGGCTGTGAAGCCGGCTATAGGGCAGGCTGTGAAGCCTGCTCTGGGGAGAGTTGTTAGGCCTGCTGTAGGGCAGGCTGTGAAGGCAGCTTTGGGGCCGGCTGTGGTGCTGGCTCTGGGGCAGACTGTGGGCCGGCTATTGGGCAGACTGTGAGGCTGGCTGTGGGACCGGCTGTGGAGCCGGCTGTGAGGCAGGCTATGTACCAGGCTGTGGGGCCTGCTCTGGTGCCGGCTGTGTGGCTGGCTGTGGGGCAGACTGTGGGCCGTCTGTGGGGCAGGCTTTGGGGCAGGCTGTGAAGCTGGCTGTTGGGCAGACTGTGGGCCGGCTATTGGGAAGACTGTGGGGGCTGCAACAGGGCAGGCTGTGAAACTGGCTCTGTGGCCGCTTGTTGGGCCGGCTGTAGAAAAGGCTTCGAAAGCGGCTTTCGGGCCGGCTCTGGGGCAGGCTGTGGGGCAGGCTTTGGGGCAGGCTGTGAAGCCGGCTTTTGAGAAGACTGTGAGGCTGGCTATGGGCCGGCTAGGGGGACGACAGTGGGGCCGCCTGTGGTGCTGGCTGTGGGGAAGACTGTGGGCCGGCTGTTGGGCAGACTGTGAGGCTGGCTATGGGCCAGCTGTGGGGCAGGCAATAGGGCAGGCTGTGAAGCTGGCTCTGTGGCCGCTTGTTGGGCCTGCTTTAGGGCAAGCTGGGAAGGCGGCTTTGGGGCCAGCTCTGGGGCAGGCTGTGGGGCAGACTGGGGGGGGCCGGCTGTGGGGCAGACTATGGGGCCGGCTGTGGGGCATATTGCGGGGCAGACTCTGGGTCCGGCTGTGGGGCAAATTGCGGGGCAGACCTGGGGCCATCTCTGGTCCAGGCTGTGGAGCCGGCTGTGGGGCAGGCTATGTGGCTGGCTGTGGGGCCAACTGTGGGGCCAGCTGTGGGGAAGACTGTGGGCCATCTGTGGGGCAGGCTTCGCGGCAGGCTGTGAAGCCGGCTTTTGGGAAGGCTGTGCTGGGGCATATTGCGGGGCAGACTCTGGGTCCGGCTGTGGGGCAAATTGCGGGGCAGACTCTGGGGCCATCTCTGGTCCAGGCTGTGAAGGCAGCTTTGGGGCCGGCTGTGGTGCTGGCTCTGGGGCAGACTGTGGGCCGGCTATTGGGCAGACTGTGAGGCTGGCTGTGGGACCGGCTGTGGAGCCGGCTGTGAGGCAGGCTATGTACCAGGCTGTGGGGCCTGCTCTGGTGCCGGCTGTGTGGCTGGCTGTGGGGCAGACTGTGGGCCGTCTGTGGGGCAGGCTTTGGGGCAGGCTGTGAAGCTGGCTGTTGGGCAGACTGTGGGCCGGCTATTGGGAAGACTGTGGGGGCTGCAACAGGGCAGGCTGTGAAACTGGCTCTGTGGCCGCTTGTTGGGCCGGCTGTAGAAAAGGCTTCGAAAGCGGCTTTCGGGCCGGCTCTGGGGCAGGCTGTGGGGCAGGCTTTGGGGTAGGCTGTGAAGCCGGCTTTTGAGAAGACTGTGAGGCTGGCTATGGGCCGGCTAGGGGGACGACAGTGGGGCCGCCTGTGGTGCTGGCTGTGGGGAAGACTGTGGGCCGGCTGTTGGGCAGACTGTGAGGCTGGCTATGGGCCAGCTGTGGGGCAGGCAATAGGGCAGGCTGTGAAGCTGGCTCTGTGGCCGCTTGTTGGGCCTGCTTTAGGGCAAGCTGGGAAGGCGGCTTTGGGGCCAGCTCTGGGGCAGGCTGTGGGGCAGACTGGGGGGGCCGGCTGTGGGGCAGACTATGGGGCCGGCTGTGGGGCATATTGCGGGGCAGACTCTGGGTCCGGCTGTGGGGCAAATTGCGGGGCAGACTCTGGGGCCATCTCTGGTCCAGGCTGTGGAGCCGGCTGTGGGGCAGGCTATGTGGCTGGCTGTGGGGCCAACTGTGGGGCCAGCTGTGGGGAAGACTGTGGGCCATCTGTGGGGCAGGCTTCGCGGCAGGCTGTGAAGCCGGCTTTTGGGAAGGCTGTGAGGCTGCTATGGGCCGGCTGTGGGGCATGCTGTGGGGCAGACAGTGGGGCCGGCTGTTGTGCTGGCTGTGGGGCAGACTGTGGGCCAGCTTTTGGGAAGACTGTGGGGCCGGCTATAGGGCACGCTGTGAAGCCGGCTATAGGGCTGGCTGTGAAGCCTGCTCTGGGGCGAGTTGTTGGGCCTGCTGTAGGGCAGGTTGTGAAGGCAGCTTTGGGGCCGGCTGTGGTGCTTGCTGTGGGGCAGACTGTGGGCCGGCTATTGGGAAGACTGTGGGCCGGCTGTGGGGCAGAATAAGGGGCCGGCTGTGGGGAATATTTCGGGGCAGACTCTGAGTCCGGCCGATTGCGGGGCAGATTCTGGGGCCGTCTGTGGGGCAGGCTGTGAAGCCGGCTATAGGGCTGGCTGTGAAGCCTGCTCTGGGGCGAGTTGTTGGGCCTGCTGTAGGGCAGGATGTGAAGGCAGCTTTGGGGCCGGCTGTGGTGCTGGCTCTGGGGCAGACTGTGGGCCGGCTATTGGGCAGACTGTGAGGCTGGCTGTGGGACCGGCTGTGGAGCCGGCTGTGAGGCAGGCTATGTACCAGGCTGTGGGGCCTGCTCTGGTGCCGGCTGTGTGGCTGGCTGTGGGGCAGACTGTGGGCCGTCTGTGGGGCAGGCTTTGGGGCAGGCTGTGAAGCTGGCTGTTGGGCAGACTTTGGGCCGGCTATTGGGAAGACTGTGGGGGCTGCAACAGGGCAGGCTGTGAAACTGGCTCTGTGGCCGCTTGTTGGGCCGGCTGTAGGATAGGCTACGAAAGCGGCTTTCGGGCCGGCTCTGGGGCAGGCTGTGGGGCAGGCTTTGGGGCAGGCTGTGAAGCCGGCTTTTGGGAAGACTGTGAGGCTGGCTATGGGCCGGCTGGGGGGGACGACAGTGGGGCCGCCTGTGGTGCTGGCTGTGGGGCAGACTGTGGGCCGGCTGTTGGGCAGACTGTGAGGCTGGCTATGGGCCAGCTGTGGGGCAGGCAATAGGGCAGGCTGTGAAGCCGGCTCTGTGGCCGCTTGTTGGGCCTGCTTTAGGGCAAGCTGGGAAGGCGGCTTTGGGGCCAGCTCTGGGGCAGGCTGTGGGGCAGACTGGGGGGGGCCGGCTGTGGGGCAGACTATGGGGCCGGCTGTGGGGCATATTGCGGGGCAGACTCTGGGTCCGGCTGTGGGGCAAAATTGCGGGGCAGACTCTGGGGCCATCTCTGGTCCAGGCTGTGGAGCCGGCTGTGGGGCAGGCTATGTGGCTGGCTGTGGGGCCAACTGTGGGGCCAGCTGTGGGGAAGACTGTGGGCCATCTGTGGGGCAGGCTTCGCGGCAGGCTGTGAAGCCGGCTTTTGGGAAGGCTGTGAGGCTGCTATGGGCCGGCTGTGGGGCATGCTGTGGGGCAGACAGTGGGGCCGGCTGTTGTGCTGGCTGTGGGGCAGACTGTGGGCCAGCTTTTGGGAAGACTGTGGGGCCGGCTATAGGGCACGCTGTGAAGCCGGCTATAGGGCTGGCTGTGAAGCCTGCTCTGGGGCGAGTTGTTGGGCCTGCTGTAGGGCAGGTTGTGAAGGCAGCTTTGGGGCCGGCTGTGGTGCTTGCTGTGGGGCAGACTGTGGGCCGGCTATTGGGAAGACTGTGGGGCCGGCTATTGGGCAGGCTGTGAAGCCGGCTATAGGGCAGGCTGTGAAGCCTGCTCTGGGGCGAGTTGTTAGGCCTGCTGTAGGGCAGGCTGTGAAGGCAGCTTTGGGGCCGGCTGTGGTGCTGGCTCTGGGGCAGACTGTGGGCCGGCTGTTGGGCAGACTGTGAGGCTGGCTATGGGCCGGCTGTGGGGCAGGCAATAGGGCAGGCTGTGAAGCCGGCTCTGTGGCCGCTTGTTGGGCCTGCTTTAGGGCAAGCTGGGAAGGCGGCTTTGGGGCCAGCTCTGGGGCAGGCTGTGGGGCAGACTGGGGGGGCCGGCTGTGGGGCAGACTATGGGGCTGGCTATGGGGCATATTGCGGGGCAGACTCTGGGTCCGGCTGTGGGGCAAATTGCGGGGCAGACTCTGGGGCCATCTCTGGTCCAGGCTGTGGAGCCGGCTGTGGGGCAGGCTATGTGGCTGGCTGTGGGGCCTACTGTGGGGCCAGCTGTGGGGCAGACAGTGGGGCCGGCTGTTGTGCTGGCTGTGGGGCAGACTGTGGGCCAGCTTTTGGGAAGACTGTGGGGCCGGCTATAGGGCACGCTGTGAAGCTGGCTATAGGGCTGGCTGTGAAGCCTGCTCTGGGGCGAGTTGTTGGGCCTGCTGTAGGGCAGGTTGTGAAGGCAGCTTTGGGGCCGGCTGTAGTGCTTGCTGTGGGGCAAACTGTGGGCCGGCTATTGGGAAGACTGTGGGGCCGGCTATAGGGCAGGCTGTGAAGCCGGCTATAGGGCAGGCTGTGAAGCCTGCTCTGGGGCGAGTTGTTGGGCCTGCTGTAGGGCAGGCTGTGAAGGCAGCTTTGGGGCCGGCTGTGGTGCTGGCTCTGGGGCAGACTGTGGGCCGGCTATTGGGCAGACTGTTGGGCCAGCTGTGGGGAAGACTGTGGGCCTTCTGTGGGGCAGGCTTTGGGGCAGGCTGTGAAGCCGGCTTTTGGGAAGGCTGTGAGGCTGGCTATGGGCTGGCTGCGGGGCAGACAGTGGGGCCGCCTGTGGTGCTGGCTGTGGGGCAGACTGTGGGCCGGCTGTTAGGGAGACTGTGAGGCTGGCTATGGGCCGGCTGTGGGGCAGGCAATAGGGCAGGCTGTGAAGCCGGCTCTGTGGCCGCTTGTTGGGCCTGCTTTAGGGCAAGCTGGGAAGGCGGCTTTGGGGCCAGCTCTGGGGCAGGCTGTGGGGCAGACTGGGGGGGGCCGGCTGTGGGGCAGACTATGGGGCTGGCTGTGGGGCATATTGCGGGGCAGACTCTGGGTCCGGCTGTGGGGCAAATTGCGGGGCAGACTCAAGGGCCATCTCTGGTCCAGGCTGTGGAGCCGGCTGTGGGGCAGGCTATGTGGCTGGCTGTGGGGCCTACTGTGGGGCCAGCTGTGGGGCAGACAGTGGGGCCGGCTGTTGTGCTGGCTGTGGGGCAGACTGTGGGCCAGCTTTTGGGAAGACTTTGGGGCCGGCTATAGGGCACGCTGTGAAGCCGGCTATAGGGCTGGCTGTGAAGCCTGCTCTGGGGCGAGTTGTTGGGCCTGCTGTAGGGCAGGTTGTGAAGGCAGCTTTGGGGCCGGCTGTGGTGCTTGCTGTGGGGCAGACTGTGGGCCGGCTATTGGGAAGACTGTGGGGCCGGCTATAGGGCAGGCTGTGAAGCCGGCTATAGGGCAGGCTGTGAAGCCTGCTCTGGGGCGAGTTGTTGGGCCTGCTGTAGGGCAGGCTGTGAAGGCAGCTTTGGGGCCGGCTGTGGTGCTGGCTCTGGGGCAGACTGTGGGCCGGCTATTGGGCAGACTGTTGGGCCAGCTGTGGGGAAGACTGTGGGCCTTCTGTGGGGCAGGCTTTGGGGCAGGCTGTGAAGCCGGCTTTTGGGAAGGCTGTGAGGCTGGCTATGGGCTGGCTGTGGGGCAGACAGTGGGGCCGCCTGTGGTGCTGGCTGTGGGGCAGACTGTGGGCCGGCTGTTAGGCAGACTGTGAGGCTGGCTATGGGCCGGCTGTGGGGCAGGCAATAGGGCAGGCTGTGAAGCCGGCTCTGTGGCCGCTTGTTGGGCCTGCTTTAGGGCAAGCTGGGAAGGCGGCTTTGGGGCCAGCTCTGGGGCAGGCTGTGGGGCAGACTGGGGGGGCTGGCTGTGGGGCAGACTATGGGGCCGGCTGTGGGGCATATTGCGGGGCAGACTCTGGGTCCGGCTGTGGGGCAAATTGCGGGGCAGACTCTGGGGCCATCTCTGGTCCAGGCTGTGGAGCCGGCTGTGGGGCAGGCTATGTGGCTGGCTGTGGGGCCAGCTGTGGGGAAGACTGTGGGCCATCTGTGGGGGCAGACTTCGCGGCAGGCTGTGAAGCCGGCTTTTGGGAAGGCTGTGAGTCTGCTATGGGCCGGCTGTGGGGCATGCTGTGGGGCAGACAGTGGGGCCGGCTGTTGTGCTGGCTGTGGGGCAGACTGTGGGCCAGCTTTTGGGAAGACTGTGGGGCCGGCTATAGGGCATGCTGTGAAGCCGGCTATAGGGCTGGCTGTGAAGCCTGCTCTGGGGCGAGTTGTTGGGCCTGCTGTAGGGCAGGTTGTGAAGGCAGCTTTGGGGCCGGCTGTGGTGCTTGCTGTGGGGCAGACTGTGGGCCGGCTATTGGGAAGACTGTGGGGCCAGCTGTGGGGAAGACTGTGGGCCTTCTGTGGGGCAGGCTTTGGGGCAGGCTGTGAAGCCGGCTTTTGGGAAGGCTGTGAGGCTGGCTATGGGCTGGCTGGGGGGCAGACAGTGGGGCCGCCTGTGGTGCTGGCTGTGGGGCAGACTGTGGGCCGGCTGTTGGGCAGACTGTGAGGCTGGCTATGGGCCGGCTGTGGGGCAGACTAAGGGGCCGGCTGTGGGGAGAATTTCGGGGCAGACTCTGGGTCCGGCCGATTGCGGGGCAGATTCTGGGGCCGTCTGTGGGGCAGGCTGTGGGACCGGCTGTGGGGCAGGCTATGTGGCTGGCTGTGGGGCCAACTGTGGGGCCAGCTGTGAGGAAGACTGTGGGCCATCTGTGGGGCAGGCTTCGGGGCAGGCTAGGAAGCCGGCTTTTGGGAAGGCTGTGAGGCTGCTATGGGCCGGCTGTGGGGCAGGCTGTGGGGCAGACAGTGGGGCCGGCTGTGGTGCTGGCTGTGGGGCAGACTGTGACCGGCTGTTGGGAAGACTGTGGGGCCGGCTATAGGGCAGGCTGTGAAGTCGGCTATAGGGCAGGCTGTGAAGCCTGCTCTGGGGCGAGTTGTTGGGCCTGCTGTAGGGCAGGTTGTGAAGGCAGCTTTGGGGCCGGCTGTGGTGCTTGCTGTGGGGCAGACTGTGGGCCGGCTATTGGGAAGACTGTGGGGCCAGCTGTGGGGAAGACTGTGGGCCTTCTGTGGGGCAGGCTTTGGGGCAGGCTGTGAAGCCGGCTTTTGGGAAGGCTGTGAGGCTGGCTATGGGCTGGCTGGGGGGCAGACAGTGGGGCCGCCTGTGGTGCTGGCTGTGGGGCAGACTGTGGGCCGGCTGTTGGGCAGACTGTGAGGCTGGCTATGGGCCGGCTGTGGGGCAGACTAAGGGGCCGGCTGTGGGGAGAATTTCGGGGCAGACTCTGGGTCCGGCCGATTGCGGGGCAGATTCTGGGGCCGTCTGTGGGGCAGGCTGTGGGACCGGCTGTGGGGCAGGCTATGTGGCTGGCTGTGGGGCCAACTGTGGGGCCAGCTGTGAGGAAGACTGTGGGCCATCTGTGGGGCAGGCTTCGGGGCAGGCTGGGAAGCCGGCTTTTGGGAAGGCTGTGAGGCTGCTATGGGCAGGCTGTGGGGCAGGCTGTGGGGCAGACAGTGGGGCCGGCTGTGGTGCTGGCTGTGGGGCAGACTGTGACCGGCTGTTGGGAAGACTGTGGGGCCGGCTATAGGGCAGGCTGTGAAGTCGGCTATAGGGCAGGCTGTGAAGCCTGCTCTGGGGCGAGTTGTTGGGCCTGCTGTAGGGCAGGCTGTGAAGGCAGCTTTGGGGCCGGCTGTGGTGCTGGCTCTGGGGCAGACTGTGGGCCAGCTATTTGGCAGACTGTAGGGCCAGCTGTGGGGAAGACTGTAGGCCTTCTGTGGGGCAGGCTTTGGGGCAGGCTGTGAAGCCGGCTTTTGGGAAGGCTGTGAGGCTGGCTATGGGCCGGCTGTGGGGCAGACAATGGGGCCGGCTTTGGTGCTGGCTGTGGGGCAGACTGTGGGCCGGCTGTGGGGCAGACTAAGGGGCCGGCTGTGGGGAATATTTCGGGGCAGACTCTGGGTCCCGCCGATTGCGGGGCAGATTCTGGGGCAGTCTGTGGGGCAGGCTGTGGGACCGGCTGTTGAGCCGGCTGTGAGGCAGGCTATGTACCCGGCTTTGGGGCCGGCTCTGGTGCCGGCTGTGTGGCTGGCTGTGTGGCTGGCTGTGGGGCCTACTGTGGGGCCAGCTGTGGGGCAGACAGTGGGGCCGGCTGTTGTGCTGGCTGTGGGGCAGACTGTGGGCCAGCTTTTGGGAAGACTTTGGGGCCGGCTATAGGGCACGCTGTGAAGCCGGCTATAGGGCTGGCTGTGAAGCCTGCTCTGGGGCGAGTTGTTGGGCCTGCTGTAGGGCAGGTTGTGAAGGCAGCTTTGGGGCCGGCTGTGGTGCTTGCTGTGGGGCAGACTGTGGGCCGGCTATTGGGAAGACTGTGGGGGCCGGCTATAGGGCAGGCTGTGAAGCCGGCTATAGGGCAGGCTGTGAAGCCTGCTCTGGGGCGAGTTGTTGGGCCTGCTGTAGGGCAGGCTGTGAAGGCAGCTTTGGGGCCGGCTGTGGTGCTGGCTCTGGGGCAGACTGTGGGCCGGCTATTGGGCAGACTGTTGGGCCAGCTGTGGGGAAGACTGTGGGCCTTCTGTGGGGCAGGCTTTGGGGCAGGCTGTGAAGCCGGCTTTTGGGAAGGCTGTGAGGCTGGCTGTGGGGCAGACAGTGGGGCCGCCTGTGGTGCTGGCTGTGGGGCAGACTGTGGGCCGGCTGTTAGGCAGACTGTGAGGCTGGCTATGGGCCGGCTGTGGGGCAGGCAATAGGGCAGGCTGTGAAGCCGGCTCTGTGGCCGCTTGTTGGGCCTGCTTTAGGGCAAGCTGGGAAGGCGGCTTTGGGGCCAGCTCTGGGGCAGGCTGTGGGGCAGACTGGGGGGGCTGGCTGTGGGGCAGACTATGGGGCCGGCTGTGGGGCATATTGCGGGGCAGACTCTGGGTCCGGCTGTGGGGCAAATTGCGGGGCAGACTCTGGGGCCATCTCTGGTCCAGGCTGTGGAGCCGGCTGTGGGGCAGGCTATGTGGCTGGCTGTGGGGCCAGCTGTGGGGAAGACTGTGGGCCATCTGTGGGGCAGGCTTCGGGCAGGCTAGGAAGCCGGCTTTTGGGAAGGCTGTGAGGCTGCTATGGGCCGGCTGTGGGGCAGGCTGTGGGGCAGACAGTGGGGCCGGCTGTGGTGCTGGCTGTGGGGCAGACTGTGACCGGCTGTTGGGAAGACTGTGGGGCCGGCTATAGGGCAGGCTGTGAAGTCGGCTATAGGGCAGGCTGTGAAGCCTGCTCTGGGGCGAGTTGTTGGGCCTGCTGTAGGGCAGGTTGTGAAGGCAGCTTTGGGGCCGGCTGTGGTGCTTGCTGTGGGGCAGACTGTGGGCCGGCTATTGGGAAGACTGTGGGGCCAGCTGTGGGGAAGACTGTGGGCCTTCTGTGGGGCAGGCTTTGGGGCAGGCTGTGAAGCCGGCTTTTGGGAAGGCTGTGAGGCTGGCTATGGGCTGGCTGGGGGGCAGACAGTGGGGCCGCCTGTGGTGCTGGCTGTGGGGCAGACTGTGGGCCGGCTGTTGGGCAGACTGTGAGGCTGGCTATGGGCCGGCTGTGGGGCAGACTAAGGGGCCGGCTGTGGGGAGAATTTCGGGGCAGACTCTGGGTCCGGCCGATTGCGGGGCAGATTCTGGGGCCGTCTGTGGGGCAGGCTGTGGGACCGGCTGTGGGGCAGGCTATGTGGCTGGCTGTGGGGCCAACTGTGGGGCCAGCTGTGAGGAAGACTGTGGGCCATCTGTGGGGCAGGCTTCGGGGCAGGCTAGGAAGCCGGCTTTTGGGAAGGCTGTGAGGCTGCTATGGGCCGGCTGTGGGGCAGGCTGTGGGGCAGACAGTGGGGCCGGCTGTGGTGCTGGCTGTGGGGCAGACTGTGACCGGCTGTTGGGAAGACTGTGGGGCCGGCTATAGGGCAGGCTGTGAAATCGGCTATAGGGCAGGCTGTGAAGCCTGCTCTGGGGCGAGTTGTTGGGCCTGCTGTAGGGCAGGTTGTGAAGGCAGCTTTGGGGCCGGCTGTGGTGCTTGCTGTGGGGCAGACTGTGGGCCGGCTATTGGGAAGACTGTGGGGCCAGCTGTGGGGAAGACTGTGGGCCTTCTGTGGGGCAGGCTTTGGGGCAGGCTGTGAAGCCGGCTTTTGGGAAGGCTGTGAGGCTGGCTATGGGCTGGCTGGGGGGCAGACAGTGGGGCCGCCTGTGGTGCTGGCTGTGGGGCAGACTGTGGGCCGGCTGTTGGGCAGACTGTGAGGCTGGCTATGGGCCGGCTGTGGGGCAGACTAAGGGGCCGGCTGTGGGGAGAATTTCGGGGCAGACTCTGGGTCCGGCCGAT
The DNA here is from genome assembly GCA_016861445.1 of Oryzias woworae. Taxonomy (NCBI): domain Eukaryota; kingdom Metazoa; phylum Chordata; class Actinopteri; order Beloniformes; family Adrianichthyidae; genus Oryzias; species Oryzias woworae. The sequence goes on along the minus strand of BOLG01000057.1, from coordinate 174,281 downwards.
TGCGGGGCAGATTCTGGGGCCGTCTGTGGGGCAGGCTGTGGGACCGGCTGTGGGGCAGGCTATGTGGCTGGCTGTGGGGCCAACTGTGGGGCCAGCTGTGAGGAAGACTGTGGGCCATCTGTGGGGCAGGCTTCGGGGCAGGCTGGGAAGCCGGCTTTTGGGAAGGCTGTGAGGCTGCTATGGGCCGGCTGTGGGGCAGGCTGTGGGGCAGACAGTGGGGCCGGCTGTGGTGCTGGCTGTGGGGCAGACTGTGACCGGCTGTTGGGAAGACTGTGGGGCCGGCTATAGGGCAGGCTGTGAAGTCGGCTATAGGGCAGGCTGTGAAGCCTGCTCTGGGGCGAGTTGTTGGGCCTGCTGTAGGGCAGGCTGTGAAGGCAGCTTTGGGGCCGGCTGTGGTGCTGGCTCTGGGGCAGACTGTGGGCCAGCTATTTGGCAGACTGTAGGGCCAGCTGTGGGGAAGACTGTAGGCCTTCTGTGGGGCAGGCTTTGGGGCAGGCTGTGAAGCCGGCTTTTGGGAAGGCTGTGAGGCTGGCTATGGGCCGGCTGTGGGGCAGACAATGGGGCCGGCTTTGGTGCTGGCTGTGGGGCAGACTGTGGGCCGGCTGTGGGGCAGACTAAGGGGCCGGCTGTGGGGAATATTTCGGGGCAGACTCTGGGTCCCGCCGATTGCGGGGCAGATTCTGGGGCAGTCTGTGGGGCAGGCTGTGGGACCGGCTGTTGAGCCGGCTGTGAGGCAGGCTATGTACCCGGCTTTGGGGCCGGCTCTGGTGCCGGCTGTGTGGCTGGCTGTGGGGCAGACTGTGGACCGTCTGTGGGGCAGGCTTTGGGGCAGGCTGTGAAGCTGGCTGTTGGGCAGACTGTGGGCCGGCTATTGGGAAGACTGTGGGAGCTGCAACAGGGCAGGCTGTGAAACTGGCTCTGTGGCCGCTTGTTGGGCCGGCTGTAGGATAGGCTATGAAAGCGGCTTTCGGGCCGGCTCTGGGGCAGGCTGTGGGGCAGGCTTTGGGGCAGGCTTTAAAGCCGGCTTTTGGGAAGACTGTGAGGCTGGCTATGGGCCGGCTGTGGGGCAGGCTGGGGGGCAGACAGTGGGGCAGGCTGTGAAGCCGGCTTTTGGGAAGACTGTGAGGCTGGCTGTTGGGCAGACTGTGGGCCGGCTGTTGGGCAGACTGTGAGGCTGGCTATGGACCGGCTGTGGGGCAGGCAATAGGGCAGGCTGTGAAGCCGGCTCTCTGGCCGCTTGTTGGGCCTGCTTTAGGGCAAGCTGTGAAGGCGGCTTTGGGGCCAGCTCTGGGGCAGACTGTGGGGGCCGGCTGTGGGGCATATTAAGGGGCAGACTCTGGGTCCGGCTGTGGGGCAAATTGCGGGGCAGACTCTGGGGCCATCTGTGGTCCAGGCTGTGGAGCCGGCTGTGGGGCAGGCTATGTGGCTGGCTGTGGGGCCAGCTGTGGGGAAGACTGTGGGCCATCTGTGGGGCAGGCTTCGGGGCAGGCTGTGAAGCCGGCTTTTAGGAAGGCTGTGAGGCTGCTATGGGCCGGCTGTGGGGCATGCTGTGGGGCAGACAGTGGGGCCGGCTGTGGTGCTGGCTGTGGGGCAGACTGTGGGCCGGCTATTGGGTAGACTGTGGAGCCGGCTGTGGTGCTTGCTGTGGGGCAGACTGTGGGCCGGCTATTGGGCGGACTGTGGGCCGGCTGTGGGGCAGACTAAGGGGCCGGCTGTGGGAAATATTTCGGGACTGATTCTGGGTCCGGCCGATTGTGGGGCAGATTTTTGGGCCGTCTGTGGGGCAGGCTGTGGGACTGGCTCTGGAGCCGGCTCTGGTGCCGGCTGTGTGGCTGGCTGTGGGGCTAGCTGTGGGGCAGACTGTGGGCTTTCTGTGGGGCAGGCTTTGGGGCAGGCTGTGAAGCCGGCTTTTGGGAAGGCTGTGAGGCTGCTATGGGCCGGCTGTGGGGCATGCTGTGGGGCAGACAGTGGGGCAGGCTGGGGGGCAGACAGTGTGGCCGGCTATTGGGCAGACTGTGGGCCGGCTGTTGGGCAGACTGTGGGCCGGCTATTGGGAAGACTGTGGAACCGGCTGTGGGGCAGGCTATGTACCAGGCTGTGGGGCCGTCTGTGATGCAGGCTGTGGGGCCGGCTGTGGGCCGTCTGTGGGGCAGGCTATGTACCAGACTGTGGGGCCGTCTGTGATGCAGGCTGTGGGGCCGGCTGTGGGCCGTCTGTGGGGCAGGCTTTGGGGAAGGCCGTTAAGCTGACTTTTAAGAAGGCTGTTGGGCAGACTGTGAGGTTGGCTATGGGCCGGCTGTGGTTCTGGCTGTGGGGCAGACTGTGGGCCGGCTGTTGGGAAGACTGTGGGGCCGGCTATAGGGCCCACAGTGGACTTGTGTGAAACTGCAAGAATATTATCACAGTGATAATGATAACAACCTGCAAGATGACATCAACCCTGATAATTTCTTTTCCACTGTTAATTTGGACTGCAAATATTAGAGCATAGATGACTCTAAAAACGATGTTAACCCAGAAGGAATACTGTCAATCATCCACTTTAACAGCAGAAGCATGTACACCAACTTTGGAGGCATAAAGGATTATCTACAGAATCTGGGACGTTACTTTAACATCATAACCATATCTAAAACTTGGTTTAGTTGCAATCTTTTTGCAAAAAAATTTTACAGTAATTGATAAAATGTCATTATAAGCTGTATATACATTTCACCATAGTTAAGCTTATAATTGTTCAATGACTGGATGGAAAAAATGCTTTACTCAAAATAAAAAATGTTTGTTTATTTGTGGAGATCTGAATATAGATCTGACAAACCTCAGCAAACATAAAGCAACAAATGACTTTATCAGCAGAATGTACAGTATGAGTTTCTTTCCAACCATAACAAGACCCAGTAAAACCACTGCTCACAGTGCTGCTCTTATTGATAATATATTTATAAATAATATAGAAAACACTCATATGAGTGGACTCATGATATGTGACATCACTGATCATTTACCAGTTTTCAGACTATTTGATATCAACATGGCAACAAAGAAAAGAATTTTAAAAAACAGTCTACAAAAGGTTAAGAAATGAAAAACAATGACCTCCCTTAATAATGACTTTTCCAGACAGAACTGGAACTCTGTGTACAGAAAGATGTGAACACCGCTTAGGAATATTTTTTAGATATTTAGCTCACTCTATTAGAAAAACTGTCAAATCCACTAGCACTAAGTTTGGTCAAACCTTTTCAACAAGAAGAAAATCATTTGTCCAAATTAATGATTTTGCATCAGAGGCCAAGGAGATAAGTTGTGTGTACCACAAGGATCAATTCTAGGCCCGCTGCTACTCAATATTTATATAAATTATATATTCAATGTCTGAAAACTTTTAAAACTCTTTAAAAATCTTATTTGCTGACGACACAAATATATTTAATTCTACAGACAATCAAAAGAAATCCACGTGGTGAACACAGAATTAAGTGCTTGGTCACACCTCCCAAACTTTGCTGGAACGGACCTGGAGAGTGTCTGTATCATGAGACTCTTTTCATGTCTCCCAGATTCGTGCTTAATGATGCATTTAAAGGCTGCTACAATGCTGGGTCATCAGAGTTTTCTTATCAGTGGCTTTGAACTTAGATTGTGAATAATATCTGATAAAACTTGATATTTTTCAACTTTCTTAAACAGATATGCCAGCTAATTAATAAAAAAAGTCTAAATAAGCCTTTTTAAAACACTTGTCCCTTTAAAAATAAAAATAGTTTCCAGAACTGAACATTTCCTCTCTGCAGCGGGGCTCTTTCCCGAGCAGGTAACCCTCCCCATGGGACGACATCCCAGCTCTGGTCTGGTCTCCCGGTGGAGGTTCTCTGCGGCAAACGAGAACCCACAGAGATAAGTTGATCAGCCCACCAACCCACTCCGATCTGCTTACAATGAGGAGTCCTGCTTTCACACTCTCTCTATGTCGCTAAAAAAGATCACAGAAGTTTTCGTCACTGAAGTCTCCATGATAAGGTTTAGACCAGGTCAGAGAAATGGATGATTTAATGTCATTAAAGTTCTTTAAAGTTCAGTTTCTTAAATCATTAAAAAATTAATTTTAATGAAATATTGACACATTTAATGACACTTAATTATTTGATGGCAATTTCAAATAATTAATGACACTTTTATTTATTAATTTCATATTAAAAATATTTATTTCAATTTGTCTCTTTAAACCACACTGGACAATGAAATAAATAAATGTCATTAAATGTTTAAAAGTGCTTTTTACTGGCAATTTTAATACTTCAATGCCACATATATTTAAACATGTATTTTTTTATTTTCAATTTTATTTATTTAATGACAATTTTAAATAATTAATGACCTTTATTGATTTATTTCATATTAAAAATATGTATTTCAATTTGTCTCTTTCAGCCCACATTGAATAATGAAATAAATAAATAAATATGCCATTAAATGTTTAAAAGTGCATTTTAATGTCAATGTCACACATATTTAGACATGTATTTATTAATTTCTCATTTTAAATATTCAATGACACTTTTATTTCATGATTTCATGGCGTTTATATTTATTTAATATTGTCCCTCTTCCATACTTCCCACACTCTTTTAAGCAATAAATAAAACTATTTGACAAGTTTTATATCCAATAAATTCAAAGTGTCATGTGTTTGTACCTTATGTATTTATACTTAATATCTTTATCACTAGAAGTTATTGTAAAGGTATCATTTGCATGTGGATGTGTGAATAGATAGCTGAAACAAAGTTTTGTCATTTAGGTGGTGTATGAGTGCATTTAAAACTGCAGGTACACGTCCCTAAAAATGTTCATTGCAAGATTTTTTTGTCTTTTCTTTTTTTTTTTTTAAGATAATCAGATTTTCTCCCTTGTTTAAATATTACTTCTGACTGGTCTCTTGCATCTTGTGATGATAAAACAAGCTGTTCAGAATTGACCCCGCCTTTGTCCAGATGAGAGCTCCATCACCAAACCATTTATTACTTGGAGGGGCAGCAGCTGTCTACCCAATTATATTATTTTCCTAATAATTAGACTGATAGCAGCAGAAATTCAATGTCCTCCGTCCCAGAAAAATTACAGAGAAAGTTTTGAATCATCCTTATTGTTACAGTTAAAGGCTGGGAACGTGTGTTAATGTTCGAGAAAGAGCACCTCAGCATCCACCGTTTCTCTTTGTTTGAGCCCTAAACACCTAAGATTGAAACTGAAATGGTTTGTGAGAGTGGTAAGACCTTGATTGAGGTTTTCATCCTGGGGAGGAAAAAAACTGAACCTTGCAAGCATGTGAACAGTCTGAACAGTAGAAAACTTGAGGAGAATCTGCCACCTAGTGGTTAAACCTAGATCATATTCCATTTTAAATAAAATATATTTGTGATCCAGAACATGCATTTGTGACAGACTGTGTGCATTTCTGAATTGCGAGACTTGCCTGGTCTCATGCTAAACAGTTACTAAAAATTTTGCAACTCAGCTCTAGTTAATCAGCTAAATGAGGTTGACCTGTGTTGTGAGCCGTTTGTGACACGTTCTGTATGTTTGCAGTGCAGTTAAAGAATACATACAGTTTAGTTGAAGTGCTTTAATTTTTAAAAATTAAAGTAAATTTTTATCTGCATAAAAAATACATTTGATGACAAGTTTGCCAGATGAATGCAAATAGCAAAGCCCAATACCATCAGTCCAGGCTATAAAGTAAAAAGAAGCTGTGAATTTTAAAATGTTTCATTTAAAATGCATACAGAAAAAAATTTATTCTAAAACTTGGAACCAAATTTATTTGAAAAAAAAAAAAAAAACCATGAAAACTGAGCTAAGATATTTAACTGCCCAAAAATCTGCATGACATCTTTAAAGAAATAAACGTCTTTAAAGCTCCACATCTACAATGAATTTGAAGAGTAACAAGGTAAATCTTTCACAAGATTTCAACGTCCAACACCAAAGACTGGAATTATTCTTGAACTGTAGTAAGAGTCATGTAGGTCAGCAAAAGTATCACAGTAAACCTCACTTTCAAGTAGTTATGTTTGAAATTATTTTAATTCACAAGCAAAAAGTCCCAAGGCAATAAACATGAAGTTTAGGTCAGAAACCAAATACGAACACAATCACATGTAAAATATGTTCATTGTGCAGTTCTGAACTGGAGCAGCAAGTGTGTCACAGGTGAGGGTGCAAGTACATGAGGGCTCCTAAAACCTCCAACCTGTTCAAGGCTTGGGCTTCACGACTGACATCATGTGGAGAGTTCTGCGAGGACGGGAAAAAGATTTCTTCAAATCAAGAGCTCACATTTGAAACTGTTAAGTTGACTCCCACACACCTTCATAGAAGTCATAGTATGGGATCCATAGTAATGTATAGGTTGCTGCTGGTTCTTCTTTAGGGGATAACCAAATCCAGCTATGTGGACCACATCACAGTAATTGAGAGCCACAAACACAGCAAGAATCCCTGTTGTGGGATGAAGAGAGTTCTGCAAGAAACAGCAGAGGACAGCAGGTTAAAGTGTTTAATGGAATAACTGTTTTTAATATGTTCAAATGTTTATATCAAAACTAAGCATTAAAACAAATTGCATAATATTAGGCTGGATTTGAAAAAAACAGAAGGTTCCAACAAGCAAACTTTTTAGTGTACTCTGGACTCAAAGTGGCCTCTAGATGGCAGTGGAACCAAAAGGTAATCTTGCGTCTGTTCATAGTCCCACTCCAAATCATTGGATCCACTGTCAAAGCATTCCCAGTGGACTTTCATTGAGAAATAAACAGCTATTACTCATAAGAGCTTGTAGTCATATTTGTCAGAATAACCATTCTTCAATCTTTTAACATGTTCTTTATAATCTTCTATTTTTCCTATTTTTTTTCCTGTAGTGCAAGTTATTCAAGTTATAAGCTGGCCAATCAGATCCCTCAGTAAAAGTATGTGATGCCTGCTGGGCCTCCATGTTGAATGTTCCAAACGTTCCAACAGAATGTGTAGCCGATGAAAAGCCTGCTTACAACTGGTAGGGGCGTTGACCTTTAGTTAGCTCACTGCTGATTGGCGAGAATGGTTACCATAAAACAGCGACTCAGACCAAATCAGACAGAAAAAATGCGACTGAATTGACTTTATTTTGGTGGAGTGGAAAGTAAGCCATTTTCTATGGGTGACATCACAATCAGTCCAGTTTTAATGTTTGTAACACCCCCTCAAATAAAGATAACAATAAAAAAAAAAAGGTTGGAAGAGGGTCAAAGAAAAGCCAACACCTTCCCCAAGTCTTAGACAGCAAGTATGGAGAGGTTTGCTGGAAAACAAGATTGGCCATTTCTGCTTTAACCTCACATTCACAAAACTTCAGGACCATTAAAAGAAAATAGAAATAAATGTAATCAAGTTATGTGCTGGTAAGATATGCCAGACTGGGAGCTTCGATTACAAGTATGTACACATAGCTTAAGAAATAATTAGTTTTTGAAGGAGAGCCTATGTATTTGCTTTTTAGGCCTTGATAGGACAACGTCCTGATCTGGTGTCAAAATTCCAGAACTCCAAAACACTCCAATCTGCAATCTGTTCTTCAGTTGCCCAAATTCTCAAAACTGACTCCCTCTAACTTTACTAATATCGTCTAGAATGTTGACACACAAGCCTTCTTTAACCATTTCATTCAAATATTAAACATCACGTACGTAATCTGAATGTCCCAACCATCTTTAACATTGAGGAATGGAAAAAACAAAAAAGAGCAGGTTGTGTGAGAGAAAATGTACTGCTGCAAAGGAGGAAAGAGCTTAAAAAGGGTAGAATTTTAATTGAGGAAATCAGAGTATAAAAGCTTAAGCACATTTTCAAAGCTACAGCCTTGTGACCAAAGATGGCTCACAACTAATCCCTTACCTGACCCCTTTTTTGTGGCAGAGGGATCTGGAGCAGTTTGTTTGCAGTCTGATGCATAAAGTGTGGGTCCAACACTCTCACTTTACTACGGTGACCCAGCCAGATCAGTGGAGGGGGCTTCCAAAAGCCTTTTCTGACCTTGAAGGACAGCACAGAGATAAGAAACTGAATGCCTTCCCAAGCCAGGAGAACAAAATAAATAAAAGTGTGCAAGTGATTGTGCAAATAAATGGATTCAATCTACCAAAAATCGCAAATGTAGCTTTGAATTTTTACACCCCTGGGAACACACAATGTGCAAATTAGCAGGTAATAATCTATCAACCATTAACCAGATTAAGAAGATGCCATGGAAACTGCATTCAACTCAGGTTTTTGAGCTTTTGGATGACTCCGGTCAGGAAAAACTAAACTGTGAGAGCTTAAGAGGGAGATGAATACTAAAAGATGCATAAAGGAATTCATTCTTATACATATTCTGTACCCTCTTCTCATCATAGAGGATCTCTTTCAGCCAGCGAAGATCCTGTGGTTTAAAAGGCACCATGACCATCAGAGTGTCCTCCTCATTGTGTAGTCCAGGGTTAGGGGAGGCCGACTCAGGGTAAAATAACCTCATGGTGGTTTTGTTTCCCACATCCTCCTCATAGCCCCTAACTGGAGCATCGTTTAACCTGGAAGCAAGAGCAAATTCAGAATTTTAAATAATAAAATTTGAATTTCCATATCTAGCTTTATGCCAACATTTCAGAAGTCAAGTACTGAGGAATATTTTACCCATCATGCCGTTTGCAGAAATCCATTATTCATGTTGACACATTTATAAAGTAAAATGGTAAGGGGTGAACACTTTTTTTAGTGCTTTTCCACCTTAAAAGAGCTTTAGAAGACCGCCGGATGATAGAAAGGAAATCTTTATGGGTTCAGAAAATACACTTTAAAATAGCTGCTACTTTACCAGAAGCATTTATTATCACTGTAACAGTACAAGTACAGTACGATGAAGTTGCTTTTGTAGATGGAGGAGATGGGGGTGGCAGGCAAATTACATCAGCGGATCAGCAGTGGCAAAAAAAGAATTAATCTGTACTTTGCTCTTGAGGGGGCAGGACATAGTAGTAGAAAATAAAAAAGACCCTGCTATACAAGGAAAAGCACAAAATGAGAACAGTACACATGATATGAACTGTTAGGAGCAGGCAAGATGCAGCAAATGTCGACCTTCACATCCAACCCACATTTCAACCACCAAGGAGGCAGGTTTGTTTTGGGAGAGCCGAGGCCAGAGCGCTGAGCTCTGGCGAGACAGATTAGACAGAATGCATTCAGGCACCAGCCGATCAACGAACTGTGTCTGCTGGTTGTATCCTTGGCTGATCTAGCAGATTCTTGAAGCAATTTTTTAATGGTCCAAGTTGTGGGGAATTTAGACCAGTCTCCCTTCAATTTGAGCAGAAAGTCTCCAAGTTGGTATCCATTTTCCCACAACTTCAAGCGCTCTGCCTATCTGGGCAAGTGAGGCACAGTGCTTTTGATTGTTTTGAGAGAGTTCAGCGCTGTGAGTTTTTGCATCCTGTTGTACCCCTCCACAGAGCGCCAACAGCTCGCCACACACGGTTTCCAGCTTCCAGACTGAACAATAAATCCTCCAATCCCAATAGGGATAGCGATGGTCACAATTCCAAATAGATACACATCTTCATCATCTTCCACAGACAGCTGGGCCAGACACACCAGCCTCCACTTGCTCCATGGATGGTTGGTGTATCCAACCATGTGGATTCCGTCTGGGAGGGAGGGGTCGGCTTTCCCATTCCTTAGTGTGGAAAAAATGTTGTACATCGAATTCAATCTATTTCTCAGAGAGCGAAATGCAGAAGGGCGCACAAGAACGAAAAATAAAATGCAGGCTCAGAGGGAGGACCGGACAAAAGCCTTGGAAGTGACAGAGGAGGAGAGAGAAAAGAAAAAGCGTCTGACTTCAGCAGAACCATCTCAGAGTCTGAAGGTGCATTCACACCGAACGCGATTCGCGCGGCCAATTCACGTGGCCCACCACTCTCTCGCCACGCTACAAATTCGCTGCTCGCCGCGTGGCCAAAAATGTGTTCACTAAGCTCACTGCCTCGTTTGCGTGTGGGAGGAGCTAGCAGCCAATGTTGTTGATCACTACATAAAGGTTTGTCTGTCATTTACAATGCATGGAAGACGCGGATGATGTTTAGAGATTAGTTTTAGTAATACTATGTAGTACTAAAAAAAAAATATAAAAAAAAAACATGGCTATAAAAATACATTCCAATGACATGTCAAATCCAAAGAATTACCCTGATGTTTTTAATGAATATCTATAGTGATGTGTGTTAAGTAATTTAGCGCCAAAAAGATTCAATAAACTACGAAAGCAGGGTGCGGGATTCAAACCTGGAGTTCTTTCGACAACTACATTTACAATGCATGTGGACTAACCACAGTCACCACAAGAGCAGCTGAGCAACACAAGGGTTTGTTACTTTATAAAAACAGCTACCCTTAAAATGCTAAGTGAAGGGCTTGCTCTGTTTGTCACAAAAAGATTTGTACATACTTGGATTTTTCATATTATTTAAACAGGAATCATGTGTTTCTGTTGTAACAGCATGTTGGTTGTATGTTTGAGCACAAAATGAAAACTTCACATCATTTTATATGTTTTAAGTAGCTCACATGCCAAAAAAGTGTGAGCACCCCTGATTTAGAGGTTCTCTGGGTAACATGAGCTTCAGTCCTGCTGTGTCTGGATGGCGGCCGCTTCCGCAGTGTTTCCGTCTCTTTCTGACCACGTTTGAAGCAGACTGTCATCAAACTGTAGCCGGTAGGGTTCTGCTGTCCCGAAAGGGATACATCATTTATCTAAAATGCATAAAGACTAGCTCTGATTATCATTTGAGCTTTTGTAAAAGCATTCCCAATGCTCTTTAAATGAAGAATTTGCCATTTTATCTCAAAATTCAAACATTTTTTTTTTAAAAAAGCTACCAGTAAGTTGTTGCTAAGATGCAAAGCCAACTCTTCCCCTCACCATTGCTGAAACCTCGGCGCAAGAAGCTTGTGGCTTGCCCAACGTATGTTCTTTGTCACAAATAAGCCCTTATTTTCAAAAAGCCTTTTTTGTCTACTCATGATTTACAATGATTTGAATAAAGAAATACTCAGAAATGCAGTTTTGAGACTAGTTTCTATAGACATGTCCTCCATCCCAAAAATGCCACAAGAACATGTTAGAAACACCAAAAACACCATTGTCATTGGAGTGGGAGGTTTCAATTAGCACCTGTCATGTATACGTAAGATCCTTGTTTTACTTTGATTTGGATTATTGACACAAGAAACATACATTGCCTGCATAGCTGCAGCCCTTTTCAAACAGGAAGCACAGCAGCAGACTCAAACATTTGGTCAAACATTGCTGGAAACTTTAGCCTGGATTGGACGCAATGAACTCTGAATGTCAATATGTTTAATCTGCTTGGCCGGGAAACCATAAGCTTCTAAAAAAAAAAAAAAAAAAAAAAAAAAAAAAAAAAGGGCCATGGGCATGGGGTAGGACGTATTCTGCCTTTCAAGATGGAGATAGAAGCTCAGCGTGTGTGCTTATTCAACAGCTGCAAAGCCTGATTCACCGAAGTGCCTTTATTCTCAAACTAAATGCTTCAAAATGAATTCTTGCACAGCAAAATGTGTCTTACAAGAAACTTGACACTAAACTGTCAAGTGTCAAGTGGCATAACCCTTAACTGCTCATAGATCAACAGCCAGTGGTCTACAAATGATAGCTGCAATTGTTTTCCTTTATTTTTTATTTAGAATAAAATTAATGCTCTTCTGTTTTTTGGGATTTTTCCTTTTAGGGGGTGTCACAGCAAAGCATCCACCTAAAGGGAGCAGCCAAAATAACCAGAAGAAAATTCCACAACCACCTCCATCAAATCCAGGGGTCTCAAACTCAATTTACCTTGAGGCCAATAAAGGCAGAGTCTGGCTGAGGCTGGCCCGCAACCTCAGCACACGTGCATGCACGTGCGCGCAGCTCGAACGTGCCTGGCAGCCAATGCTAAAATTCCAATCTTCTCAGTTTCTTAATAACAAAGCAAGATGAACAAGGACTCTGCTGTAAACAAGTTTCTTAGCTAGTTTATCAGTTAGATCCCTTCTTTGGTTGTAAATTTGTATGGAGCATGTCCTGTACTATTAACTGTACTGTATTAACTTTTTTTGTACAAACTTATTAATAAAATTAATCAAAAAATACATGAAAAAATCAATAAGTAAATAATCAGAGATACATTTCAGTTAAAATTCAGTTTTTTGTTGTATTCAGATTTAAACGTCCTTTTAGCACAGTTCAATTAACACTGTTACATTTTAACTGTTAAACACTAAGACTTAAAAGTTTTTTAACCTCCAACAAAGCGTTCTGAACATGGCTTCACTTGCTTCTAACTGCTGGACACTTGAATACCCTTTCTCTCCATAGCTGAGCCACATTTGGTTTGAGAGAGGAAGTAGCCGAGACCCTCAGTTTGGCTTGAAGATGACTGTCAGAAAGTTTTGACGTGTACTGGGACTCAGGGCCAGCCTTGGACATTGGCAACCTAGGCAGCTGCCTAAACAAAATCTAAAGTTTTAAGAATAAAATGTCATAATTTGCAAATGAAAATATTAAATATTTCCTTTCAAAAAAAATTGTTTTCTTGCTTTAAAAAATATTTTTGCATTTGCAGACATTTTTTTTGCTTTCAAAAATTATTTTTTTTTTTATGTTTCATTTTTTGTTTTTTTGCGTTTGCAACACAAATGTTTTCAGATGCATTGTCTCTCATCTCGCTTTCGCCCTTTACTTTTGCATTCATAAGTTTCTGTTTTGTGTGATAGTTGTGCCACCTAACAGCCTGCTGATTGGTCTAGATTCTATCCAATCAAATCGCCACATTTACCTAACATGGTGTCTGCTACTGAGGCTTAAACAGGCTCTTTTACCCTCGATTTTTAGTAAGAAATCTTTTTTTTAAAAAATAGTGTATACTTTTTAAAAGCATTGATTACATTTTATTTAATCAAACTTATGAATTTATGGCTGAGAATCTCCTGAAACCGTAAAAAAAAAAAAAGCGTAAAGTTTATCTACTGACATTACACTAAACAGGCCTGTGTGATCTAGAAATCCTCCAGAGCAAAATATTGATTAAAAGTGTGATTTTCATTAAGATACATTTTTCATTTCAGAAAAAACTGAAGCACATCATTTTTCTGTTGCTCAGTGTTTTGGATTAGCTTAACAGCAATAGTCAGTATTGAAGATAATTATGGCTCACCAAAGTGTTTTTGTTCATGTATAGGCAGAAGAAATTGCCTTTTTTAACTTTTAATGTTAAATTTCACAGTGTCTTTGGACAAATGAAAACTCATGTTTGCTTTTGTTCAAAGTAAAATACAAAATGATTCATGAAAGAATCTTAATATTTTAATGTTTTATTCATTAAAAAATATTTATGCAAATCATAATCAGAACATAATGTAACGCTGGCCGGACGTTTTGGCTTTTCTGCTCCTTCTGAGTCCTGCTCACAGAGAAACGGGCCAGAATAATTGAAGACTGCAGAATCGATACAAGTCCATTTCTGCTTCCGAGCACCATCCATGGGAGGCTGAGACACTTGATTAGATAGAATCTAGATCAATCAGCATGATTGATCTGTCTGTGATTGGCTGTTTGGTGACACAAATATCACCCAACTTTAAACTTAAGATCACAAAATCAAAGATAGGGCGAAAGCAAGATGAGAGACATCGCATCTAAAAGCATTTGTGTTGCAAAGGTAAAAATATTTTTTGAAAGCGGAAAAAAAGTTTTTGAAAGCAAATATTAAATATGTTCATTTGCAAATTACAAAGTTTTATTCCTAAAACTTAACAATTTGTTTGCAATTTAGATCTCAAAACTGTGAATTTTGCTTGCAATATGGTGGCACAAAAATCCCTCCGTATTTGTCAGCTCCGCACACAACCCTGTAAAAGGCCATTCATACAAAAAGGCGGGGCCGCAATTTGCTTGCTGGCCGCCAGTTTGAGATCCTTGATCTTATCTTATCAAACATGAGCTGGGCCACTGATGTCGTCAGTTATGATCCTTTCCCTTTTTGTCAACGAGAATCTCTCACTCTCACTCTCACTCTTAATGAGCACAGGCTTACTCCAGTCCAGCCCAAATTTCGAATGAACTGAAAAGATGACGGCAGTGGGACGTTGACATTACAGTTTTATATCTTTATGTTGGAAGCCTGAACATCGTAAACAACATTTTTATCAGTTTTATTAGTGACTATAATGTTTAAAGTTTTACACTGCACATTTGCAGGATTATTTAGATTTTGAAAAAAAGAGAAAAATGATAGTTACAAAGATTAAGATGATAAAATACTAAAGGCAAGGCAATGTGTTTTAAAATAATTAGCTTAAGTTCACAGTCAGGCCAAGGTGGAATTACCAATTCCAGTTTAAAGAAAAAAAATAAAAAAGAGAATTTGATCTTTTCAGGAATGCTTACCTGATGACTACATCATATTTGTTAATGATTTTTCCCAAGGAGGAGTTTTTGATGGCAAAGCTATTGCCCACCACCACACACGTTCTGCATTCAAGACTGTGAAGACAATAAAACTATTGTTGGCATTGGTAAATTTCAGGATTGTAACCCTTTAAATGTTATTCAGCTACAAATCATTTAGCTACAAAAGCTCACAATATTCCCCGATTGCTTTATATAACCAAGACTTGCATTTAAATGGTCTTTTCAGAAAAGTCTTTTTTATTACATCCAATAAAAGATTTTCCATCAGCCAAAGCTCCAAGTGCTGCAACTATAAAATAATAAACTTACTTTTCTATGTGGGCTGGCATGTCGTAACTTTCAGTTGCAGCAAGAACTTTGAGTAGCATCTGCTCTGAAATTGCAGGAGATAAAACAGATCTAAATTTAAAACCCATTTACATTTTTACAATCCACACAGAGAGCTGCATAGTGTTTCACCGTTTAGAAATTCAAGTCCAGTGTTCTCTTGGTCAGTTTGAGCTAAAATGTTAAACACAATTTGATCCAAATTGTAAGTCTAAAAATGAAAGAAAACATACCACTTCCATTAATGCCATATGGTAGAGGCAGCTCGGACACATACTTCTTCCAGAAAAAATCCTCCAGTTTCAGAAAAAGTTTTGTCGTTTTGTTGATTCTGGATGAGAAAAGTAAGATCGAGATCCCATCAAAATGCAAAGTTTTTGTGCTTTTATTAAGTTTAAATGAAGCTGATGGTAGCACAGGTACAAACTACTTTAAGAGCTGGCTAGAGGGACAACAATTGTAGGGAAATATTACTAATCAAATCACATAATTCAAACTGTAGTATTTGGAAGTATTTGGGGGAAAATTGTTCTCTTGATCCTTTTAATTTTTCAGTCACTTGTTTGTAAACTGCCAACAATCTTCTCCAGTTTATCACAGCAGAACAGTAAACTCAATTGTTTAAATATTGATGATTACTTTCCAGATTAGTAAGTAGCAGCAACATTTTTTCGCATCGTTGCACTAAATCAACAGAATAACGAACAACGAAACAGAAATACAACACATCTAAGTACAAATCCTGCTTGACCAGTACATCTGGGTCTAAGGATTTTTAAAACTTTGCCCTCAAAACACACACAAAAAGTCTTTAAGTAGAAATAATCATCCATACAAGCACACATAAGAGCAGTGCTGCCTCTGATCCCAACAAGTAGAAAACCCCAAATATAACAAAGTTTAAAGAAGATTTTGCATGATGTCAGTTTCCAGAAAAGTCCTGCTCTGTGGGACAATAAATAAATACATTCTTTGAGTACATAAACATCTACAAATAAAATCGTTTCTGATGCTTTTAACCCCAGCCATACCACATTAAGTTAGTTAATTGTTAACCCTCTGAACCAGGTTTGCGGTAGATCAAAAAAGGAAAAAACTGAAGCGAACTTAAATAATCCCACCACGACTCGGCCACGCCGTTTACTTTTGTTTATCAATATCCAGTTTGTAACTTATGATCAGATATTAATACTGTACCAACATTGATTTAAGTCATTAAGCATCATTAAGTAAAAATAAACTACATTGCTATGTATGTAGATATAACACAATTTTAAACTTGTTAGTAGCTTATCCAGTAAAAAAAGAATTATTTTCATTAGAAGGATTCCTTGTTACGAATCACACTTTAAGTCAAGTAATTTGATTATAGCCTTTGTCCAAGATGGTTTCCCTTCTCCTGCTGCCTGATTGACAGCCGTCCTTCTGGTTTGAACAAAAGTTCTGTTCGTTGTATGACTGCAGACTTTGCTTGTCAGGTCCATTGACCTTCAGCTAATATCACAGTAAGTAAGCTGAGCTTCAGTTCTCTGCAGTGCAAAATCGCTGCTGAAAATCAGGGTCAAAGTTGACCTAAGAGTAAGTGGTAAATCCTTGGCGGCTCATACGAAAACTATATTTTTAGTAAAAGAAAAAAAACAAAACTATATTTTAGTGTCTAAAAGCTAAATTACTTCCAATCTTTTTTTAAAATACAGAAAGCAAGGCTTCAGAATTTTATCATTAGCATATTTAAAGGGCATATATAATGCAAAATACTTAAATTTCATATGTACAATATGCGCATCCATCATTTCATGGGTGAAACGCAGACATGCTGCCAAAGTCGGCTCTAGGATGACGTCACAAATTGGGCGGCCCCCACAAGGAGTGAAAGGTGGAGCCTCAAAGATCAAGTTGTTTTAATTAGGTAAGAAAAGAGCTCACAAAAATAACTCATTTAATGTAAAAAAAAAAAAAAAAAAAAAAAAAAAAAAAAAAACATGGTTCTTTAGTGTGCCAAAAGTAATATATATTATTGGTTTACTCTGAAAGGCTTAAGAATAACATGATATAGGCCCTATAAATTCCTTTTTTCACCCAACAGACAAACCAACGTGATAAAGACCCACTCCAAGAATTTTTTTTTTTTTTTTTTGGGGGGGGGGGGTTTCCCATGTTCTTGTGGCATTTTTTGATGGTGTACAAATGAAGAATATTAAGCTAAAAATTGCTATTCTGAATATCTATGTATTGTGGTGAAACAGCACATTTGTTATGTGGAAAATAAGCAGGGCGGCTCACAAGCCCTCTGCTCCGCTCTATTCTGATTTATGCTCTTGTAGATGACCAGATCCATTTCAGACTTTGTTTTCCTCCTACAGGCTGCCATCTGGTTCAAAACGGTTTGACTTGATAGCTCCAATTTTGTTCACCATTAACGTTGCACCTGTAATGTTAACGTTGAAAAGGCGTGTAAACATAGACCTCTCTCTTTTCGATGACAGTAAAGGTCCCGCCCAAAACTAAGACGAATTTCTCTGCATGAACTAGGTCCTAAAAATTGTCAAAGCTTTTTGATTTTGGCTAAAAACATCATAATCATAATTAAAAGACCACTGGTAACACCTAAAACAACTCATAAGATGATCGAACTGGGACTTTAAAGTTTTAGGGGGGAAATTTGCCACTGCTGAGACTAACAATTTTCCCATGACTTGTTATTTTTATGTATTTAATGTCAGAATTAATTAATTAAAAAAAAAAAAAAAAAATACTCAGATGTTACTTACTTAAAGTTGAGGCTTTGCCCTTTTTGGGGGGTTATCCAACCATTGCATACCACATTAGTAGTGTTCCAAGACTGGCTAATACCATAGCTGAAAGACAATTGCCATTAATGCAACATTTTATATTAATGTAGAAAACTGTTTCATTCAGACAGTATCTGTAAATATGTGTGTGCCAATTACCGTCCGAGCACACCATAAGAGCAGTTGTATGCAGCAAGGATGATGAGCAGTAAAGGAATTGGCAGAAGCCTAAGGCACCACACTGAAGAAGACACAAGTAAATATTTAATAACTTTTTTGAAAAATCCATAAACATCATGCATTTTCCTCAATATGTAAACCAATTTTATGTACACAAGAGCAAACCATTCTCTTTAACAGGATTGAATTAACCAGATTAGGAGCAGTATCGCTCAGTATTAAAAACAAACAGGCTCACAGGAAACTGCTGTGTAACTAGTATATGGCTCTCATTTGAGTTTTCTACTTGCATGGCTGTTAAAACGCAAAGAAAGGGTTAAGTACAGAAGTGGATATAAAAGCTTAAGTTGCAGCTTAGTTTTCTATCCATGTAAAATGAGCTGTTCTGACCCAAGCGCTGTTATAAAAGGAAAAACAAACATTTTTAAATGGCCCAAACTTTTGTTCTTAGGCCGCCAGAGACGTGAGGAAAACAGTCCCTACATTTATTAAAGGGATGATTCTTTTCTTGATTTGTTCCTTCTCCTTATTGTAGCTTGTGAAACAGAACAGTATATTCAGAAAATTGATAAGCTTTTCATACTTTTTACATTATGTTGTCGCAGAAAAAATACTTTGATGTACAGCCTTATTCAGTGAAACATATTTGCAATTTAGTGTAAAACAAAAATAATCACATTAATCAATTTTTTTTTTTTTGGTGCTGCATTGACCATTCAAAATAAGGATTGTCAATTCAGGATTGAATATCACTCACTTTGAATTATGGATTTTAAAAGAAAAAAGGTTGAAAGTAAAAAGACAAATCTAAACAGCTTTTCAACTGTTCATGTTTACATGCCACAAATTGTATAAGAATTTTTCCTGCCCAAAGGCAGAAATGCCAACAACAACAAAAAAAAACCACAATTGAAAACAATTATTTCTTAATGAATAAAGTAAATAAAACCTTACATCTTGACTTTAACATCTTGCCAATCTCCTTGGTCTTTCAAAATGTACAGCTATTAAATCTTATCCAAAGCGGCACAAAGAGCGATGCAGATCTTACGTGCAGGAGAGGAACCAGCTCTCTGGTCTTGCATCACTGACGGAGTAACTAAAGCACAATAAAATCTTCTCGCTGAATCGAGACGTCACACACCCACGGAAAATGCAGATGAACAGAAAAGCTCCCACGTGCAAACACCAACAGATGACAAACTTTGAAAAAGAGGTTGGGGGAATTGAAACTCATCAGGTTTCATGACAGCAAGTAACTGGACTCTGGACTTAGAGATATAGCCCACCAGCTTTGTTTGAACTGTCTTAAAAAGATCAATTTTGGCTAAGATCAGCCAACACTGCCCAGCGGTCTCCTTAACCAAAGTTTCTCTTGTGATGTGTCTCATGATGTGAAGTTTTTTTTTTTAAACTTTAAAACGTGCTTTGATGTGTTAAATGCACTGACAGCATGTTGCACATGCATGCCACAACCACAATGTAAAACCGAAGATGTGTGCAAAAGGCTGCAACTCTCACTATATCAAATGCAAAAGTTTTTTTTAAAGTACATCTTCCATCCCACTGCTGAGACACATAAATAACTAACAACTATTACAGTTGCATTTTTTTTTTTCCCAAAATCTCCACCTTTACCCACATGGTCAATTTCCTTAATATGTGATCAGTAAAGTTTGATCTTATATTAGAAAGCACAACAAGACTCAACTGCACATGCATCAAACAAGAAATCTGGGTTGGATGTTTCACAAACCAAAACATGATAGAAAAACATCCTGCATTAAGCCTCTTAAGACTTCCGCTTTTTCACCTGAACAGAATATGTAGCAGGGCTGGGGCCTTTTTTCAAATTTCATAAAGGAAATGGTAAACTTTCATAAAGGAAACGGTAACGGAAGTCATTGAATGATCTATATTATGTTTTCTCCTTTTAAGATTTATTGGCCGTCTCTTATTGTTACTGAGTATTATAAAAGTGTCACATGATATTAGCAGGAAAAAACACTGATAGACATATATTCAACCTATTCATAGGATTCTGGGATCCAAATACATTTCCATATATTTGCACATGTTCTAAATCTGGGTTACTGGAGAATCAAGGTTAGAACTTAAAGCAACCCATTTTCTGGAAAAAAAAAAAAAAAAATTATGGCTGAAAAAATATTTTTTTAAGACTCGTTAAAGAGTTTATGGCAGCTGGCAAATGACTAGACACAGGATGAGAAGTGGAGTTAAAACAAGCAATCATCGTAAAACCTCTTCTCCAACAAACTGAAGTGCCAGCGCAGAATATGAGCATGGCAGCAAAGGTTACTGCTTCCAGTTCAATCAAGCAGGCCTTTAAGCAGAATATGTGTAAGTCTTATGGGAATAATCCATGTCTAGTATTTGTATTTAAAGAAAGTGGGAAAAAAAATGAATTTTCACTCAGGTTCTTGGCAGACTGTTTTCATTTACTTCCAAACGTCATCTAGAGTCAAAAGTCTGGTTGTAGTAAATGATCTCACAACCCATAAAAACAAAGAGGCCAAATTATCCAAAGGCACTCCATTATCACCCTTCAAGGAATACAGAAAAAAAAAAAAAAAAAAAACTTCTAATATCTGAGCTTTATGCTTGCATGGCAGTCATACTTCAGGATATACATATTTACCTTTTTCTTGCAACATTTCCAAAGAATTTTTCCTCATTCATCAAATATGATGGCTATGGGCTTCAACCTGCAATAAAAAAAATAATAAATAAGTCACTTGTAAAAAATTCATGTCTTCATCTGTGTTTACTTTGTTTTTTTTTTTTCAATTTACAACATCCTCCAACTCTGTCCTGCATGACTTTCATGAGTCTCCGCCCCCACACACCTGACTGAAATAATTTGTCGTTATTAGACTTGACCAGGATCTTTGTCCGGCCCTGAGTCAGGTGTGTTAAAACTGGAAAACCAGTAGACGTGTGGAAAAATACAGCATTAATGTGTACAAGTAAATGAGCAAGAGAAGAATTAGATAGGAGAGTGGGGTTTACAGAGTAGGATGGCAACATTACAAAGTAAGCTTTAGTGTTTTGAGGCACGGTAACCTGCTGTACAGCTGACTGTGTAACAGGGGGGTTTTGTCACACATTGCAATGGTTAAAAATTAGTCAGGCAGCTGCCACAAAACAAGGCTGGAAGCAATACAAGCAGAAAAATCCCATGGGACATTCACTGTAACTTCTCCCCCCACACCATTTATTCAATCTTCTTCTTTAGCAAACTTGAAGACATTGTTGCAGTTCATTAGAATATTTCTATGTTTTTATAGTTAATGTGACTAAATATTTTTCCCTCTGGAGCAAAAAACAGTCCATATTTTTTTATGAGAAATGTCTTCCTAACTCCGGTTTATGTCCTAAGTATGAACATTCTGACTGATTTTGGTGCGATTTACCACTTCAGAAAAATCCCAATGACCTTCTTCTTCTAAAGTCCCTTCAGCTGAGAGGGCTCAAAGTGACCCAGTAATAAAAAAAATGAGTGTGTGTGTTCACCCCAGGGCAGAAAATCAGCTCAAAACACTTAATCCTTGAATTTAATCCAGTTGAAAGCAACAAATATGGCCACCACCTCTGGCATTGCAACCACTTTTCTGTAAAAAAAAAAAGAAAGAAAGAATGAAAAGCTTCGAAAGGAATCTCACAACCTAGTTAACCCATTATTATTTGAATGCATTTACATAAAAATAGCACAGCTACAGTGAAAGACATACTGATGTGGTTGTCCCTTGCTACATAGCATTTCACCTTTTGCTGTTTTGTGGATTTTTTTCAGTGCAGTTTTGCAGGTTTTTTTAAACACAGAATTGTGTTCTGCATCTTGATTGTAGACTATGTCAATTGTCAATAAATCTCAGTCATGCCGGATCTCCTATAAAAAAAAGCATTCAGTTTGCAGATCTATGTTTTTATTCTATAATATTTGATTCATTTCTATATGAAGGTTTGAACTTTGAGTTTTAACGACAGAATAGTGTGAAAATAGCTGTGTGTACATGTGCAAAACGTCTTTAATCTGATTAAAGATCAGATTAGAATTGAACTGTGTACATGGGCCTGAAAAATTTAATCCGATAATAACAAACGTTTACATCCACCACGCAGTCGATCGTAATAAGTCATTTTGGCATCCGCAGAACCATTCAAAATACTGAAAACTGACATAGAAGTAGAACACACGGAGTTCTGTTGTAAAAACATGGCTGCTGTTAGCATTAGCGATGTCCTAATCAGTTTTTCAGAGTCATTTGATTTCGAGTATCTGCCAATACCAAGTCCCAATCCAATTCTTTAGTAAAACTTTTAAAAAATAAACCAATTTAATGAATAGGTTCAGGCTGTCCCACAATGTTATTTCATTAACCTTTTTTTATTATTTTAACACTTAAACAGAGCACTTCTGTAAAGTAACTTGAACAATCAGGTAAAAATAAGGCAACGTTTACCTACGAAAAAAAAAACTTTTATCTAATAAATACAGGTGATTATTAGTCATGTGAAAACGTTTAGTGACTTTAGCCATAATATTTTCAGAACTATTAAAGATTTGCAACCAAATGTGATTCGTGTCTTCATTTAAAATTCGTAAAAATTATTGATGACTGTTGTAGCATGAATATGATGATGAGTTTTCATGACTAGCTGATATCATTAGAACCATTTGTTATTTATTTATTTATTTACGAGATTATGAGATTATTTATTAACCTCTTCAGATTTTGACCTCTTAAATCAAATCAAATCAAACTTTATTTGTATAGCACTTTTCCTATGAAGCATAACACAAAGTGCTTTACATTAAAATAAAACTGATTAAAAAACAAGCACAACCATAAAAATATAAAACGATCTTTAACAGGGCTGTCTCAGTGCTATGGTTTGGTCTAAAACCAGACTGGTTCACCTCAAATATGTTATTGTGTAAGAGAAACTCATTTAGCTGAATAAAAACTATTTTTTTCTGTATCTTGCTTAAAAATGGCAAGTTGGACACTGGTCTGTAGGTATTAAAAACCGTAGGATCTACATTGCTTTTCTTTAGTAACGGTTTCACCACTGCAGTTTTAAAAGCAGTGGGAAAAATACCCGTTTGTAGAGTTAAAGTGACTGTTAGCACAAAATTTTCTAAATACATGTGGCCAGTGCTGATCTTTCTTCTTGGCCACACTGACACAGAAGAAGGGAAAGGATTGGACACACTCAAAATACACTACATTATAAACAGTTTTCGCTCACCCACCCAAAAGATCAGAATCAGGTGTCCTAATCACTTGGCGTTGCCACAGGTGTATAAAATCAAGCAATCAGGCATGCAGACTGTTTTCACAAACATTTGTGAAAGAATGGGCCGCTCTCAGGAGCTCAGTGAATTCCAGCGTGGAACTGTCATAGGAACAAATGCAGTCCTGAAATGTCCTCGCTCCTAAATATTCCTATCAACTGTCAGCTCTATCGTAACAAAATGGAAGAGTTTGGGAACAACAACAACACAGCCACAAAGTGGTAGGCCACATACAGTAAACTGTCGGAGAGGGGTCAGCGGATGTTGAAGTGCATAGTGCAAAGAGGTCACTGACTTTCTTCACAGTCAATTGCTAAAGAGTTCCAAACTTCACGTGACCTTCAGGTTAGCCCAAGCACAGTGCGCAGAGAACTTCTTGGAATGGTTTTTTTTCAACTCAACACTGCTCAAACACATTATCAGGCTTTTGCAGAGTCTGATGATGAGCTGAATAAGTTGCACATAAGCAGGGCAACATGGAAAACATGCAGGAAAGTGTGCCCCAAGGACCAGGGTTGAGAAACACTGGTGTAAACCATGCCACCATTGAACACTAGAGCAGTGGAGATGTGTTTTCTGGAGTGATAAATTATGCTTTTCCATCTGGCAATCTGATGGATGAGTCTGGGTTTGGAGGTTGCCAGGAGAATTGTACATTTTGGACTGCATTGTGCCGAGTTTGTAATTTGGTGGAGGAGGAATGATGGTGTGGGCTTGTCTTTCATGACTTGGGCCTTAGTTCCAGTGAAAGAAACTGAATGCTTCAGGATACCAAAACGTTTTAGACAATTCCATGCTCCCAACCTTGTGTGAACAGTTTGGAGCCCCTTCTTCATCCAACATGACTGTGCACCAGTGCACAAAGAAAGGTCCATAAAGACATGGATGACAGAGTTTGCTGTAGATGAACTGGACTGGTCTGCACAGAGTCCTGACCTGAACCCCATAGAACCCCTTTTTGGGATGCTCGGAGTCACGGTTCTCCTCGGAGACATGGTTCACTGTAGCCAGGCAGCTCGCTCATGCAGAGCAGCTGTCCGGACTGCACTCCGAAGCCTCCTCCAAAGCGCACACCATAACAAAGCATCCTCCCCTGCAGGCACAAAGCTACAGAGTCCGGCTTCTCTGCTCGAAGACACGGTTCGCTCGCGCAGAGTAGCCGGCCGGTCCTGTTTGTGCTTTGATGCCTGTCCAGAGCACTACACCGTCTATCTATGATGTAAAAGCCAGCGCAGTAATGAACCGCAATCAGAATAATTTGTTTACATGCAGCACAATTGAATCAAGATTCGGCATAACCCATCCGTCTCAATCGGAAAGAAATTTGTTCCAAATGAGTCTGATCAGGTCAGATTCCAAATGGCGTGTTTACATGTAATGCATTTTTGTTCTGATCAGGCTTTTATTTCAATTCCTTGTGTCCATGTAAACACAGCTACTCTTCATGTCTGTCTGAGAAAAGTGTATGAAGTGTGTAGTGAGCAGTACAGCCTTGAAAAAAATGAATACTTTGCAGATTTTGCCTATTACAGGTTATTTTTAAAACACAATTCCCAGGATAAATGAGGGATCACTGTATAACACTTTTCTACATTGCTTTAAACCTTTAAAACCTGAGATGTCATCTGCAACACCTACAAAAAACACACATTCAGACATACCAGAAATATTTGACCGTTTAAGCCAACCATGTGCAAAAACCCAGTCAGTGGGCAAAATGTAGCCTGCATTCAAATTTCCACTGGCCTACAAGTTTATTCATAAAATCAATAATATACGGCTCCCAGCACTTTTCCCAAAACTGTCTGTGCGATTTCTTCATTATGGTTGGCTAAATTAGGTTGTAAGCTATTGTAAGCCCATGGTAACACTCTCATGTGATTCTTCTGTGACACTTTCTAGCTAATTTCTAAATGAAAAGCAGCTTTCCATATCAGCTTTTAACAAAAAGCAATGCCGCTTTTCTTTGCGTCAGAATCAACTAATTTAGGTTGACTGAGTCAGCAGCTGAAGAGTGACGGTAGTCAGAAGAATGTCAACACTGGAGCTAAAGATCCAATGTAAATGTAACCTTTTACAGATGTGGTTCTATGCCCCCATGCAGACACACACATTCACAAATGATGGAGGCTCTACTGCCTTACTGGTGGCAACCTCAACCACCAGGAGCTATGTGAAGTGTGGTGGCTTGCCCAGGGACACTTTGAGATATGGGCAGGTGGGTTAGGAACTGAACCTGCAATACTCCTATCAGAGGTCGACCACTCTACTGCTGCACACAGCCACTCCACTGTGGCAGCTTGATGTTGCCATTAATGACATGATTCCAACTGTCAAGGATATGGGACTAGAACAGAACAAAAAGTTGTTGTCATTATCCACAGTGTAATGGGATTTTTACTAGGAGTACAAAGAATTCGGTCAGATTTTTCAGCCTTCATTCTACAGACACTTTTGCAACAACTCCGTCAACCTCTGCTTCATTTCTGTAGTCCAGGTTGTTCCCTCTCCTACAGTTAAATTGTTCTACAAGTGTTTTTATTGGCAGTTTTCATCCACACTTTGCAGCCAAGAAAAGTCTGCTCAGGTCTATAGACATAAATGGAAGAAAAATGTGTGTGAGAGGTGGAGACACAAACCTGTGAGATTTTGGGAGGGAAACAGACATGACTTCACTCAACTCATATGTCTGGATCTTTTAACCAGATTGAGTCATAACCTGGTAGCTTGGAACGGTTAGGAACTAGTCACTGTAAAAAGAGATCTAACTGCAAACACATGTTGTCAACTGGCAATGAAAGTACTAGTGGAGGGAATAAGTGCAAATGAAGAGAAATTTGGGAAATAGCTGGGATATTTAATCATTGCAGATAGGAATGATTAAAATCCTGTTGAGATGGAAGAAAACAACTAAGCTTAAACCACAGAAATTACTTAATATTAGTGACAGTAAGACCAACAGTGTATCACTAGCAAAAAGTTTAGGGGTCAGTGACTGTGAAGGAGTCCCATGTCACTTGTTAACAGATCGTTTGTGCTTCATACAATTATGTGAAGAAACCAATCAGAAAGTGTGTCACTGTCTTTTCAAAATAAAGCATGTCCACAGCAAAACATACATATCAGTGGCAACAGTACTACACGCACTGATTTACTCAAGAACTAGTTATTCAGCAGATTCAAAAAACAATTTGAATCCATATGGGGTTAAATGTTTAAATGACTGTCAAGGTTGAGTTCTGAACAATGGATCAACCAACTAGCAGACAGCTTAACTAAAGACAGTGGTTCTTTTTGTTTTCACATAGATATATATTTGCTCCATTGTTTATGACAAAAGAGTCCCGTAACTAAGCTATCATTAAGGATTGTCTGGTTTAGTTGTTTTAGCTTTGTGTGGTTTTTTCAAAATGGTGTTCTTGTTGTTTGCTTGTGTGGTACACACCCTGCTTTTCGTTTTAGTCAAGGTCCAGTGTTTGGTTTGTCTTATTTGGTTGTTCTTGTGGTTTTTTTATTTTTATTTTTTTGCTTCAACTAACTGTTTTACAGCTAGCCTCTGTTAAAGTCCCCCTCTGATCATCTTTTGATCTATTGTAAAAAAGTGTTCCCAGCGGTCCTTTCATTATGATTATGTTGTGTTCAGGCAAAATTTTAAAAATCTGTATTGTTTTTTGGACATGGTTTCTGAAGCAGTTCTTCAGAAATTTGCCCTGAGTTGCGGCTGGGTCTGTTGGTGGATAGCAACTACACCCCCACCCCCCACCCCACCCCATCTCAGCTACTGAGAGCTCTCTGTTTACACTCTCTCCCTCCAGCTTACAGCCCCTCAAACCCCCCAGCCTAACCTTATTGGTGCAACAAAAATGGCGAGCAATATTTGAGCTTTCCAGCTCAGACAACAAAAAACTAAGAAGTGCATGGATTTATTCTTCTAGAAGTGGATGCTTTAGAGTGGAACAGACCAGAAAGCTTGTGGCTCAGTGTGTTTCTATTTAACTAGTTTTTCAAATACATGTTTTTTACTCTGCTCTAAATTAACAATGATTTTAAAAAATAAAATAATAATAAATAAAAGAAATAATAATAATCTATTTTTAAACTTAATTTTCTTTATATTTGTCCTCCACAAGAAAATTTTTTCATTCATCATTTCATTCATTTCAAAACCAAAAAAAACCCCACAATTTTCATTGTTGTGGATCTTTAAGTAACCCACTTGGTTTCAATTGTATAATTTCTTCCTAAAATCTGAAGCCTGTCTGTTTCCATTTGCCTGCTCTTAATGTTAAGTTAAAGTCCCATTAGTTGTCACACACCTTAGTGTGTGCATTTGACCCATCCCCAAGGGTAGCAGTGAGCTGCTGACCCAGCCACACACAGGAACCATTTGGTGGTTTAACCCTCCTAACCCCCCCAGGGAGATATTGGGTGCCATTTGGAGGGGGGACCTGGTTGCAGACAAGATGGCGGCTGAAAATAATTAGCTGGAAGGAAGTCAAGAACCGAACCCCCCCCTCGTGAAGCGCCGCACAAGATGGCGCCCAAAATTCATCTTTAGCTGGAAGCGGAAAATTTGCAAGGTGATGCTGAAATATTGTATCATGTTGTTTGTCCTTGGTCTTTGAAGTTGCTTTATCATGTGCTCCTTAAATACAGCACATTTTAAAATTAATATTTAAAGAAAATCATAACACTTCATAAAACTTGACCCCTTTCAAAAAGGATATCTTAAAAAGTTCTGGTTTGTAGCAACTTGTATTAAAGCTTTTACATGTAAATAAACTGCAAGTCAAGGTCTCTAGCACAGTATAGTTTTAATGTGCAAGATGAGCTTAAATCGGACAGAAAACGTTCATCGATATTTTTTCTTTCAAAGTTAATATCAATGTCTAAATAGTAAAACCACTTGTTCACAATGTAACTAGCTCCTGTGTTTACATTCTTTGGTCTACCGTAACTTTTCAACTCCAAAAGTGATCTACGTGCATTGGCTCATTTTATCATGAAGAAAGGTGGTTTTTGCAACCCTTTATATTTATTTATATCTATATAGTGTTTAATACTGGCGATAAGCCCCAACTAAATGCAAAAACACAAATTTCGGTTCCGGTAAATAGCACAAGTGTAGTTCAGACATCGTTTTTAACTCATTTGAGATTTCTTGTTTTATCATAATGGAGACATAATAAAAAAAGTCCTGGTATAATGTGCTATACCTATGTAAACGTTTGTTTTTCATGACAACAACACCTGTCCAAGTTTACACTTACATACAGTAGATCTAGAGATGTAATAAACTACCATGGTGGCACCAAAGTTTACTTTGGCACACAGACAGAATTAAAGGCATATTTCCTTAACTGTGCACATAGAACAGATTTTACTAATAGGATTGCTCGAGACACAGAAGAAATATGATCTATGGTGTTTAAAAACCTGGTTATTGTAAAAGTTGTCTAAAAATACTATATAGATAGAGGCAGTCAGAGAAACACAGCTCTGTTGATGCCAAAGGTCTAAGGAGAGCAGCGAAGATAGAAGAAAAGCGACACTAGATCAGGACAGTACTGTTCTAATGCTCCAAAAGACTGCAACATGTCGCAAAAATGTCAGATGGGAGTCCTGTTAGGACTACGGTGGCCCTAAAGTGCAAATCACATCAATCAAAAAACATTTTAAAGGACCACACGACATTACATTTTAAATATCAAAACAAAATTCCAGAAAAAAAAACACAAATCCAAAAACTCAAAAAAATTTTTAAAATGTTTCGACAGGCGTCGGCTCACCTTTGCACCCTCAAATAGTTTGCGTGATAGAATGTAATGCTTTACATGTGTTGGTTGGAATGCACAAGTGTGCGTGCGAACTGGATGTGGACAAGTTTGTGAACACTCTTGGAGCCGGCAGGTATGTAACAGCTGAGTGTGTGGACAGGCCCGGCCCATTGTAGATCAACACTCACTATTGCAATGGGTATACGATCCAGCATTTTGTTGCCAGTAGATAAACAACTCTACCTTCCCTTCCCAGTAGTCCTTCTCTGACTTCTATAATCCATTATCTTTCACACCCCCCCCTCTCCTTTTCCCCCTTTCCTTTTCCATCCGGTCCAACAAAAAGAACACAAAAAAATAAATAAATAAATAAAATAAATCAATATTAATAAAGTATCGTTTAGATTACAAAAGGGGCTTATACCAACATACATTTTGTGTTCGCTATGATTTATAACTCCCGATTGTAAGAGTAAAATCTGTCAAACACAAGAGGCTCTCAGATCATATCTGTTTGCTCAGTTGTTGGGCAGGACAAGTTTAAAAAAAATAAATAAATAAATAAAAAATAAAATAAAATAAAATAAAAAATAAAATGGGCGGAGCCTGTCCATACATTCAGATGATACAAACATACCTGCTGGCTCCAGGAGTCTTCGCAAACTTCAACATACAGTTCACATGCACACTTATGCATACAAACCAACACGTGTAAAGCGTCTATTCTGTCATGTGAACTAATTGAAGGTGCAAAGGTGAGCCAACACCTGTGCTCAGGTGAATGTTTATGTTAAGCTGAAGTGATGATGGAATGTAAAAAAAAAAAGGAGGGAGAACTCCCAGCCATCCCCACACCAAGACCCCCACCGAGGCAGCAGCGGTGACCAGGGCCCGCCCCCGCACCCGTACTGTGGGGCCAACGGAGGAGATCCACCTGCCCGGCAGTCCAGCCAAGCACCCAGACCAGGGCCCACAGGACCGCCACACGGCCCCCAAAACCCGAGAGCAGTGAGGTACGGAAGCACAGAGCTCAAGCCCCAGTACAGCCAGAAAAGCAGCCCTCCCACCGCACCAAGGGTACCAGCGCGGGGCCCCACCCCGAGAGCCCCACCACCCCAGAGAAGCCGCCCACCACCACCCGGGATTTCTGAGCATCCCCCAGGCCCTGGTACGAGCCAGAGACCCGCCCCAAAGCTCCAGGCAGCCGCAGAGATCCAGAAGAGAGCACAGCAGGGGTCAGCTACCCCCACCTAAAGGAGGGATGACCAAGAGAAGATGGGGTCCCCGAAGGTGTAGAGAACATAGCCCGAACAGGCTCTCCCAATGTTGTAATTTAGAAGGGGCCCGGCACCCGAGGGCAAGGACCAGAACCAGCACCATAAAGACACGGACACAATCCAGGCTCAGATGGAATGTGATCGCCCACTCATGGTCTTGCCAGAGAGGGCCACCAGGCCCAGGAGGCCGACACCCAAGAGACAAGGTCGCCGCTGCTTAAGGCCTTGTTCCTCTGCCAGGGATAGGGTAGGGGACAGAAGATCAGTAGTAGTTCTGAGGTGTGCTCATTATAGGAAATCTTATGATTTTTCTATTAGGATTTCATTTATTTTTCAAAATTATTAGGTTTGAATAATTAGAATTACCCCAGACTTCCACACAATACGAAAAATAGCATAAAATCAAGAGCAATACAGAATATGCTTAATATTTCTGAGCGGAGGCTGTTGTTTGTTTGCGGGAAAAGAAGATTTTGACCCAGAATAAAGCTTTATGGCTTTATTAAAAATGGTACTTCTGAAGAGATTATCAGACGTGACAATAAAAATGACCTTTGATACCAGTTTAATTTGTGTTGCCTAAAGACAACCCTAATAGGTGATGTTGCCCTGAATGCAGGAAAAGACCAGAAACCCATGCAAAAAAAGTGTAAGTAACTGAAAGAATTTGGCTGAATATTTGTGATCAGACTTTTGTATCATTTCATTGTTCACTACTGTTGCCTTTTGAAGGTGAAGCGCCTCCAAATGCATTTACTTGTAAACTGAATTGATTGCAGATAAAGATGTTCTCACCACAACTGTGATATTATTTACAGTTACACTGTTTTTAGTTAAGTTTTTCAGGGCTCTAGAGTGACACCAATTTGGTCGTGCGACGGAATTTTTCAACGTCACTGCTGACCCAAACATAGCTGCTTTATCAAAGAATATTTGAATTCAAGACACACCTATGAAGTGATGCTGGATCGGCCCTGTACTAATCACAAAACCTTTAAAAGTTTTGTTTTAGTTAAATGTCATTTCTGTGAAGCATTTTAAAATCCCACTGCGACTATATTTGGATCTGTTTCCAAAGTGTTCCCAGTGGTCTTTTCATTATGATTCTACCGTTTTTAGCCAAAATCTAAACAGCTGTGTCGTTTTCTAGGACATAGTTACTGCAGAGCAGCAGGAGTTCAATAAAAATTCACCTCTCAGTTGTGGGCAGGACTGTTGGTGTGAAGTAACCCCTCGCTGATATCTCATGAAATCTTTGTTTACACTCTCTCCTGCTAGCTTACAGCCCCTCACATTACAACTGTACACATCACATTACTCATAACTAACAAATACAGTGCAACTAAAATGGTGATCAATATCAGAGCTGTCCAGCCATACAGTTCTGATCCAGATTCCAGCTCAGATGAGGAAAACAAAGACGTACATGGATCTATTTGTCTTCAAGTGGATGAATCAGAATGTGGCGGAGCAGGGACACTTGATTCCACCCATTTTACTTGCTTCTTATTTTTTTTTTTATGTGAGTTCTCTATCATGAGAAAAATGCTACAAGAACATATTAAAAACACACATTTCATCGGAGTGGGTCTTTAAGTACTAACTTTTTAATGTAATTTATCATTACTGTGTTTTGAATGAAGGGCTTTATGTTTACAGTTTGTAAGTCATTCATTTTCAAGTCTAAATGCTGATATCAACAGCAATTAACAAGGAAAATGACCATGTAAACCATGTAAATGGTGACCGGCCCTTAGGCTATACAATGGCCACAAGAGGTCTGTGGCAATGTCAGACCTAGGAATTTAACAGTTTTTGTAAATCTTAGTCTGTGTGTGGATTTGAATAAAAACCAACTATGCTTCAGGTACCCATTGCGTTTCCTATATAATGAGGTATTTCTTTATAGACAATTTTGAAATGCAGTTGATCTGTTGCACTTTGTGCAAAAATATTTATACCACAGCTTGGATCTTATTTTTCTGATTATCATAGATTTTTCCTCTTTGAAATCAGACCAAAATTAAGCATTTTATGGTCTTTTTACTGTTTCTGCTAAGCCTTGTCTCTATGCCATTCCAATTTGGTGTGGCTCTTTCCGTATCTTGGACAATGGTAAAAGGCTTGTGTGTCATTTTAGCAATATATAACTCATTGGGTCTTAAAGGCTCTGAGGAGTTAACCAGTTTAACATTTAACTTAGGCCATCACTGATATGTCATGTTTTTGTAAAACAAAGTCAGTGATTTAACAACATCTTTGAAAAGTTCTAAATGCTTTCAAATGAAAATATGCTCATTCATTTAGAATGCTTTAGGACTCTGTTGTGACAGCAGCCCTTTTCTGACCAAGAAAGCCAGCCTTCTCCTAGGAAGTCCAATACTGTCTTGCCCTTGTGGAGGCGAACTAAGGAACACAATAAAACTATGATTCTTGGAAACCTCTCTTCGTGGCAGTCTAACAGCTCCGGGACAGCTCCTTCAGCAGTCAGCTGCTCCACCCGTCCCGTGTGAGGGATCCCAACCACATGCACTTCCTTCCTACTGCTGTGAGGCCATAAAACCAGGCCCACTCCCAGAAGACCACACACACATTTATTCCAAAGTTGATGTTTTTCTCAACCCATTAAAGAACCACTTTGAGGAAAAATGTTTTTGGATGTTTTTTAACATGTTCTTGTGACATTTTTCTCATGATGGAGGACAAATTAAGATTAAAAAAAGCATTTTGTTTTTCTTTACTCATATTGTTGTGAATCAGGAGCAGACAAAAAAAATGCCATTTGAAAAAGAGCATTTTGTTACATAGAAAATACGATAGTTGGGCCACAAGCTCCCTGCTTTGCTCCATTCTAATGCATCCACTTGTGGACGACTAGATCCAGGCACGTCTCCGATATTCTTGCCTGAGCTGACATTTTTTGTTAGGTTGGGGTTGTGAGGTACTTTAAGCTAGCGGGAGAGCATGTGAACAAAGGGATGATGGGAAATGGGGACAGACTTACTCTGCACCAATAGTCACGCCAACAACTCAGAGGCAAATTTCAAATGAACTACTGCCACTCTGCAGAAACTATGTCTGAGAAAACAACACAGGTTTTTTCTTTTTATTTTGTTTCATACTTTATAGTCCAACAACAATCAATGAAATAATCAGAAACGCAGTTCTAATCTAAAACTATGAAAAATGGTACAAGAACATGTTAAAACCACCAAAAAACGTATTTTTTATTGGAGTGGGTGTTTGAAGTGCTTTGCAGTCACATTCACCCATGCACACACACATTCACACACTGGTAGCAGCTCCTCTGCCAAACACTGGTGTTAACCTATAACCACCAGGAGCAAGGTTGGGTGCAGTTATTGCCCAAAGACACTTTGACTCATAGGCGAGCAAAGCGAGAACTGAAAGTGCAATCTTCCTGTCAGAGGTGGAACCCTCCACATCTGGACCACAGTAGAAAGACATATAACTTGTCAGGGGGGAGAAAACTAAATTACTAAGCGAATTGCAGATGAATTCTTCCCCTGAATATTATTTTTTCTTTAGAAAGCCACAATCACTATGGCAACCTCTGCACCCATTTCCTCATTTTCTGGCACCAGCTTGTGTTTCTCCAAACAAAAGGTTGAAAGACAGACGATCTTACAGAGGGAACATCCAACTAGCAACACTTAACAAGTCATAGAAAGGGCTTCAAGCTTTCTTATTTGAGACATCTGACAGTCACAATCATCTTGTTTCATATAGTCTAAAATTAAGATGTGTGATGAAACACAAAAGATGAATCCGTCATTGCTGCCAGGCTGGACAAGCAAGTGTGGAGCTGTTAAACTATGTGCTATTGGGATAAAACTTACTTAAACAAGTGGGCAGGATCCAAATTGCAATTAAACACTTACATGTGTTTCTGTTTTTGCGTGACTTTTTAAAGTTCTAAAACCAATGTTTTTCATGTATTTTCCGAGCGTTAGCAGCTACGCGCTAGAGGTAGATGACCAGCGAACTATTGATGCCATCATCAAGCAGTAGTAAAATCTGAATCAGCAGACTATAGCTATGTCTGACTGGCTATAGCTATGGCTGTCCTCTTGGAGGTAGGGAAAGGGAGAGGCCGTAGGGGTAGGGAAGAAATTTGGAATGATCTGTAAAGTTTGCCCGTTGTATGTCCAGATTTGACCGCATTATTACTTCAAAACTAAGCCACAAAGACATCAGTGTGTGGTGAACTCTTTTTGATTTGTCCTTTCTTAATAAAAAATAGATTTTTTTTAAAAGCAGCACAAAGCTTCAAAGCAAACATTAACCCCTGAAATAATAAAAAAAAATTGAGATAAATAAAATTAACCAAAACACTGACAAAAAAAACGTGAAAAAGTGCCAACATTTTTACATTTTTGTTTTTAATTTTTAAAAAATACCATTATTTTACATATTGGAAACATGTGATGCTCTGTATTAAAATGAAAAGGACCTATGCTAATTGTGAATTAAAATTCATACAAGGATGTCAAGAAATGTTTTTCCTATTTTAGCAAACTAATGTCATGCTTATTCTAAATATGACATTTATAAGTCACAGTAAGATGCACAATATGTGAGCTCAGAAAACCTGGTTACGTGGGGAAACGTCTCTCTCCCACGGGCAGCTGGCCATGGAAAAGATGGTCAGTGAGATAAAAGTGAGCAGCCTGTCGTAACAGTAATTCAGTTCATTCATTAATCAGTCAGGGTGGATAAAGCAGTGTATCTTTTGATACTTAGTTATCTCATGTTTGACATGTTGTTTTTCTTCTTCCTGTTTAATGACCTTTATTAATGTCAGTACAGTATAAATACCTGATTATTGGTGACGAACCAGTTGATATCTAATGTAAAGTAAATGGTATGGTCGAGTCAGGGTGGGATTATGTAAATTCGCTTCCTCCCACTCCCTTTCAAGCAGTCTATCTTCTGATGTCTAGTTATCCTATGTTTGACATGATTACTGATGCAAATCTTTGTTGTTGTCGATTGTGTTACACATGTCTAATATATTTTGTCTGCTTGAAATAAACCATTTCAATCATTTCAATCAATCAATCGATGTAAATCTATGATGATTGATTGTGTTACATATGTGTTATTCTTATTATTGCCTGCTTTAAATAAAACATTTCAAATTTCTAATCTAATCTAATTTCAGTTCAGAATTTCAGTCTAATCCAAAAACATTTAACAAAACCTTAAATTAATAGGCTACTTAGTGCAAATGCATGTTTAAGTAGTAGCAATGTGCAGCCAAACAACTATTAAATGCAGTAGTGTTGTATTAAAGTGCTTATTCTAAAGTTTATGAAATCATTCAATTTTCCCCTATTGCGCTTTAGCTCAACAATCACTGATAAGTTGCTTTTCGCAATTCACAAACACATTTTGCAGATGTCAGCAAACTGTCACTGGTCAGAAAGCCTTACAATTCCTCATTTTACACAGATGCACCCCCATTCCACCCCTTCTGTGATTTTTTTTTCTTAAATTGTCGTGATAATTCTGCAGCATTATGACAATTTTGGAATAAAGTCAGTGACACCCCTAAAAACAGTTCAGCAGAAACTAGGTCGGCACCACATCATGGTCCAGTATATCCAAAGCTTTGGTTTGGAACTTTCCTAGAGCTTTAACAACCTTCAGATTGTGTCACCACCATACTTCGTACAGTTTTTTGAATAATCCCTAATCTGGATGTTTCATATGCTCAGTATTGAGCTGCTTATCCATCTTTCAAAAGGAACTGGATCTGTCGTGTCACCTGATCAAGTTTTACGCAACTCGAAAGATCTTGTTTTTTTTAACTTTGTAGAAATATTACTTCCTTTTTTTCCCTAATTGTCGTATTTATGACTTCAATGCATCTCCGAATAATCACAAAAGGAAGATAAAAAGACAATCTAAAAAGTGTCTTTTGTATTTTTAAAAACTTTAAGCACTGAGTGTGTTTGTTTAAGTGAAAAACTCAGACTGTAACTGAGACGTTCCTTGCGTAAAACTCCTTTTCTCAGTCATCCTGTACCAAAGAGATTACAGAAAATCCAACAGCTGCTCT
Organism: Oryzias woworae; assembly: GCA_016861445.1. Taxonomy (NCBI): domain Eukaryota; kingdom Metazoa; phylum Chordata; class Actinopteri; order Beloniformes; family Adrianichthyidae; genus Oryzias; species Oryzias woworae. The sequence continues at coordinate 137,975 of BOLG01000057.1, read as the reverse complement.
CCTTTCATCCACTGTCGTCCCGATCGCCATGCCTCTGCCCAATAATCCCTCATTCCAACAGCAGCGCAAATCAAAGTCATCACACCAAAAGTAACGGACAGTAACAGGAGTTTCAGAAATATTCAAAACTACATCATGACTCTGACCGATCAAAGTCCCTCCAAAGTCACAGCAACATGCGTGGAGTACGAGCTTCCCCCCCGAGCGCGCGATCGCTTCCAGCAGCCTCACTCACCAACAGAGTGGCCGGACAGAAGAGCTCCATGGAGGGGCCCGCGCTGCCTTTGAGGACGTTGAACCGCGTGGGAAAGAAGGAAACGCCGAAACAGCCGAAGCTCAGAGATGTGAGGTAGAGGGACATCAAATGTTTCCAGCAGCTGCTAACACATCTGCACAGACTAAAGAGATCCCAGATGACCTGAAGCTTTACAGGCGGGCGCGCACGAGCGCATGCGCTGGATGTGGGAGCCGGAGACTAGAACCGAACTCCTGGAGCTGAAAACGGGCATCAAGTCTGAACTCGACGCTGTTGGCGCGGAAGAGAACAGATTATCCTAAATGATCCAGGAGAGCTTCAGGTTTATTTGTGCAACGTTCCATCAATCCGCCTTAATCCGCCGGGATTGTTGCCCTGCAGGGAATAACATCTGCAAAAACCTTCACCTCTGTCGAGGATCTGTTTGTTGGTTTGTTTATTTATTTATTTTTTTCTAAGTTTGATCTCTGTTTAATCTAAATTTCAACCGTTTTTTAAGCCTTCTTCAATTCCAAAACTTATTTATTTATTTGTGTAAGTCTTTATGGGGTTTTGGTTTTCTTCAGTTCTATTTCCGTTTTGATTTCTTGACAGAGGAAGAGTTGGGGGGCAAAAGCGTTGCTTCCCCCCACAATTGTTGAGTTATCATCAGTCTGATTTTTGCCCAAGATTAAAAAGTCATCAATAAAATCTTCTTAAAGCATTGCAAAAAAACAAAAGCTTTCATAAATGAAATAAAAATAATGATAAAACTATCATCCAATTCTTTAAGAAATAGAAATGTTAATTTAGGAAATGTGTTAAAGACCTACAATTGCAAAAGTCAAAATCAATGTTTGTTTCTATGCATGTGCAGTGTTGGGTAAATTACTTTTTTAAATTAATTGATTACTTTAATTTAGTTAGTCACTAGTTATTTTTAGAAGTAATTCACTACGTGTTACTTTACTCATTCAAATTCTCAAGGGAAAAACAACTTAGCACAAACAAGATCCCCTCGTCTTTCATTTAACTAGATTTTAAAAGCAATAACCTTGTGCATAATAAGAACATGGTTCAAGACTTAGCCTGGTTTTATTAAAATTCAGACAGCAGTGTGAAAAATGACACTAAAATAATGCGTGGTCTATGCCACTGCCCAAAGTGAGTTGCTGCATCTACCACTGCACTTTACAGTTTTTTATTTGTAAAAAAGCTAAACTCTTGTATAATTTTTTTTTACTTCACACGTGTGTGCCACTTTGTGTTGGTCTTTCACATACAATTCCAATAAAATATATTCATGATTGTGGTCATAATGTGAGAAAATGTGGAGAAGTTCAAGGGGTATGAAGACTTTTGCAAGCCACTGTACATGGACAGTGCTTTTATTTATTCACTCCAGATAAAAATAATGACAAAATACGTAAAACAACTATGAATTACTTTTTACTTTCTAAATGGTCTGCTTTTTTCTTTAATACAAATTTAAAGTGAAATTTAGTTTAGCTTCTTAGTTTATCAGGACAGCGTACAAACATTAAGCCTTAAAAGCAAAGATGCATTAACCAGTTTGTAGCTCAATAGCAAATTTCCATCTGTAGTCCCTAAATAACTTCTTGTTGCACCTGTCTCTCTCCCTTGATCCCGTGCACGGTTCCTGTGCCGCTGACAAATGTAGTGATCCATTGCCTCTACCCCTTCTGCTTAGCACAGAATCATGCTGACCTGCCACGTACAGCTTAGAGAGAAAAATTAATCAAGAAAGGGTGAAAGAATATATAAATAAAACGGCTCCCGGGAAGGAACCGGCTCATGTCTTTCACATCAAAGAGCCGCTCTAAGAGCCGATTCGTTTGGAGGGCCTCTGCTCTGCCGCTCACCTGCTGCTCCTCTAAGTCTGACATTCTGAAATGAGAAGTCTTCTCGCAGCATCTCCTTTTCTCATTGGATTCTGAGTATATGGTTTCTGAGGAGGGGGGGGATTTCGAACACTTGGGGAGGGCTGCTGCACTGCACCGACCCAACACACCGGCACCAGCGGTGATCCAGCTTGAAATGTGATTGTTATCATGAGCAGCTGTCCAGCTGGTGTGGAAGGTCAACATCACTGCTTGCTGTGGTTCCTTAACTCTGAATCTCTCAGCTCCTGGTCATCTTGGGGTGTTACATCCACCACAACAACATGATGTCATCCACACTACACTACACACACACACACACACCTTCTTGTTTCTTCTCTTTGCACTTTACACTATCACCTTCACTTTCACTTATGCACAGGGGATAACTTGAAAAAAAAAAAAAAAAAAAGGATTCTGAGTTGAAGCGCTGTGGATGCAGCAACAAGGGCATGACTGTACTTTGAACGATCTGCAACTCTGCATTAGCGTGCATGCGTATGTGCCATTTACTCTGTTTTTTTTTATTCATCTCCATTTTGTTTCATTTAACTGAGAGAGTAACAAAGTTATGAGAGTTTGTGTAGTCCAGTAATTGTGATTTAATTAATGAAATTTGAACTGTAATTCGTTAAGATACTTAATTTACTGACAAAAGTAATTAAATTACAGTAATATATTACTTTGTAATACTTTGTTACCCCCAACACTGTGCTAATGCAGCACTGATAAAACAAAAAAATTGACTTTTTCTTATTCTGATTTTAAAAAAAGTAGGTTTAAGTGAACTGTATGTATTAGTAAACTTAGCAGTTTCTCAATTGAGGTTTTTCGTGTATTTTGTTCAAAATGAAGGTATTATTCTGTGAAAGAGAAGGGAAAGTCCGCCACCTATATACATTTTTTGGCATAAGCAAAAACTGAAATATTACTTCCTCAATTCCGATGCCTCAATGAATGCTCTCGTGCCTATTTTAAACAAAAGGACAGCAAAGGATATCAACTCAGTCCTTAAAGAACACTAGATTTGAAATCTTTACCAAAAAAGATGTAAACCTCCAATCATGCATTTTGATTACATGTATTACAAAAAAAGATCAATAATAAATTCTTTTTTGGGATATTACAGATAATGAGAAACAAGTACTGATCATACTTAAAAATTAGTTTGTTCTGTGAAATGGACTTGTCATATATGAGAAGCTTATGAAAAAAACTAATAGATGGGAATTACCCTGGAAGTGGTTCGTGTCAGCACCTAACACATTTCACAATCAAACATGAAGTGAAAGGCAAGCATACTTTCAATCACCAGTTCACCAGCTCATGAACTTCATACCCTGTGGACGAGCATTCAGATTTCCCAACAGAACAAAGCTATTAAGACAAAATCAGACAGACGTTTTCTTATTATTTATTTTACATATCAAATGCTTTTGAAAATGCTTGAATTTCTTTGACCTTTGACTGTGTGCTGGACTGTCAAAGGGTCAGACCAGAGCCGGACTTCTGAAGATGCTGAGGTCATTCTGTGTCTGCATGAGCCTTTTTGGGCGGATTTTGATGACAGTTTGGTTGCCTTGGTGACCCCTTGCGTCATTATGCCAAAAAACAGAAAGCAGTGAGGCAGGAAGTCATGGGGTTAACGAGAGGAACTACTTCTATAGATTACATGTTTACCCTTAGCAAGTTATTCCTCTTCACAGTTGCTAATAAACTATAACTGAAAGCATCTTGGACAATTTCCTTGACAATATATATATATTGAAAATATATATATATTTAAATGTTTGATATAATCTATAATCTAAATTTAGTTTACCTCCTTGACTTCACACCTTAAAGTTCTATTATTTTTTTTTACTTTGATTTAGACAGTAAATATTTAAAACTTTCAGAATGAACCCACAGGTAAGCAGTTCCCAAGATCTTTGTCGGTGACTTACCGTCCCTCACAACTCCAGCTAAACATTACCGGTGCAACTAAAATGGTGAGCAATATTAAAGCTACCCAGCCGTACAGTTTTGATCCAGATTGCAGCTCAGACGAGGAAAACAAAGACGTACATGGATCTATTTGTCTACAAGTGGATGCATCAGAATGGAGCGGAGCAGAGAGCTTGTAGCCTGCCAACTGTTGCTACAGAGTTTATCCATCTGCATTTTTTTCCAGCTTCTTCTGATTCACAAACTACTGGAATAAAGAAATACTCAGAAATGCAACTTTAACCTTAACTTTCTTTTTACATGTCCTCCTTCATGAGAAAAATGCCACAAGAACATGTTAAGAGCTCCAAACACAGGATTTTCATTGGAGTGGGTCTTCAACTGCAGTGAATATACCGCAGGCTATTTCCCATAATGAACTCTGATCCTTGGCAGGCTCAGACACATCCAAATATCTTGTGTAAAAGCTGCTTCCCTGATTCTGAAATGTGTGTTTGTTCAATCATAGGTTGATTACTTTGACGTCATCAGTGAGCTAATTTGAAGGATTTGAGCCATGCTTCCTCAGTTGTTCACCAGACAAATCACCATCTGGACAGGCTTAGGCTTTTGGCATAAGCGTGTTTAATGTCTCTTTAAAGGATTTAATGGTTAATAGAATTAAGCAATTGATACTCCCCATCTATTCTCATGAGTAGCAGAAAGATGTTTACATTTTAAACTTTTACTGTCACATTTTCTTTGTTTGCGTTATATTCAGTTTTCTTTTTCAGGTAAGGATGGAGGTTCATGCAACTTTTTAAGTAAATAAAAAATTCCACTTAATGACGAGACATCACTGTCAAATGAAGTGGCATAACTTTTAGTACATTTTCATAAATTTAAATTGTTAGGATTTTATGTTGGTTTTGTTTCCTCATGAAAGCTTCAAAAACCTCTCCCCCTCTTTGACATTACTTCTTCTGGTACTTTGTAATACTTTTACTATTGTAATATTGTTACTATGTATCAATATGGTGGCCAACCAATTTAAATTGTTTCCTGATTGAACACATTTCCATTGGTTCTCAACTCTCTCAAAAACAAAAGAGTTTGGTTTTTAAACTATTTTTGCATTACTTGTAATTTTACTTGGACAAAATGAAGCTTTTATTAATGTAAAAATCTATTCTTACATTAAAAACGGGCAAATAAGTTGCTTTTTTGCCTAAATAAAGTATAGAGAATTGCTTTAAAAGGATACTAAGCCACAGATGTGTTGAAATAATATATCCTTTTATTAACTTAAATGGTGCTGGTTTTGTTTTGTAATGTCAATATATATTTTCTACAAAATGAGATAAATTTCATTGATCCAACAAAGACATGCTCACAGATCAAATCATTAGAAGTAGCCAAGTAACAAAAAGAAAGTGAGCAGATAGAAAACTGTCTGAATCAAAGTAAAAAAAAAAAAAAATAGAACTTTAAGGTGTAGTAGTCAAAGAGGTAAACTAAATTTAGATTATAGATTATATTAAAGATTTAAAAATATATATACAACAAGGAAATTGTCCAAGATGATTTCATTTAAAGTTTATTAGCAACTGTGAAGAGGAATAACCTGCTAAGGGTAAACATGTAATCTATAGAAGTAGTTCCTCTCGTTAACCCCATGACTTCCTGCCTCACTGCTTTCTGTTTTTTGGCATAATGACGCAAGGGGTCACCAAGGCAACCAAACTGTCATCAAAATCCGCCCAAAAAGGCTCCTGCAGACACAGAATGACCTCAGCATCTTCAGAAGTCCGGCTCTGGTCTGACCCTTTGACAGTCCAGCACACAGTCAAAGGTCAAAGAAATTCAAGCATTTTCAAAAGCATTTGATATGTAAAATAAATAATAAAGAAAACGTCTGTCTGATTTTGTCTTAATAGCTTTTGTTCTGTTGGGAAATATGAATGCTCGTCCACAGGGTATGAAGTTCATGAGCTGGTGAACTGGTGATTGAAAGTATGCTTGCCTTTCACTTCATGTTTGATTGTGAAATGTGTTAGGTGCTGACACGAACCACTTCCAGGGTAATTCCCATCTATTGGTTTTTATAAGCTTCTAATATATGACAAGTCCATTTCACAGAACAAACAAATTAAAGTTTTTTTTAAGTATGATCAGTACTTGTTCCTCATTATCTGTAATATCCTAAAAAAGAATTTATTATTGATCCCATTTTGTAATACATGTAATCAAAAGGCATGATTGGAGGTTTACATCTTTTTTGGTAAAGGTTTCAAATCTAGTGTTCTTTAAGGGCTGAGATTAACATTTTCCTCTGCTGTCCTTTTGTTTAAATTAGGCACGAGAGTTTCTATTTGAAACAAAAAAAAATATATATATATATATATATATATAGTGCTGCTCCTGAGAGCTTCAAGAATGACCAGTAAAGGCATTAACAAAGTGTTTTCCTAATTTTGTACTATTATTACTGTATTTCCCCACAACTTTAAATAAAACACAAAAAAGTCTTTCATTTTTCCTCATAAATGTTTAATCGTTAAATTTTTTCTTAATAGCTAAACACCTGCAAACTGCCTTTTCAATGGTGGGCAAGTGTTCAGTTTAAAAATCTCTTTTAAGCCCAAATGGTAACAGAAATACTACGTAGCTCAAAGTTTATCCTCGTCCCATGAAGCTGTGTTGTCATGTAACCAAACATGCCTTTCACAGATGACTCATTTTGACGGTTGCTGTCATGTCATGTGACACAAAAGCCCAGTTTGAATTTTTTTTATATTTTACTTGTTGAAAAGCAAGTTTGTTCCTAGATGTTAAAACCCTTTTGCGACACAAACTTAACATAAACTTTGTAATTTCAGTGTTTAAGTTGGATTTTTTTTTAAGGGCTAAAGATCCACTCCGATGAAAATGTTTTTAACATGTTTTTGTAGCATTTTCTCTTGATGAAGAACATACATAAAGAAAATTAAGCTTCAAATTGCATTTGTGAGTATTTCTTTACTCATACCGTCGTGAATTAGGAGCAGATGAAAAAAATGCCATTGTAAAAAGCTTGTAGCTGTGACTAAGAAGCAACAAACAACAAGTCTTAAGCTCCTTACTCCGCTCTATTCTGATGCATCCACTTGTACATGACTGGATCCATGTACGTCTTTGTTTTCCTTGTCTATACCTGGAATCTGACTCAAAATTGGATGACTGGAGAGAGTAATAAAATAAAATAAATAAAATAATAAAATAAAATACACCTCGTCAAACTCATTTTGACAGGTGACCTTTGACCCCATAGTCATAAATCATAATTTTTGACTGACACACTAAGCATAATCGAATAAATATAAATTTGATATTAAAATGATATATTCATAAATGATAGTTTCTGTAAAATGACCCATAACAATAAATCATAATTTTGATAGATAAATGAAGCATAATTTAATTCATGTGAATTTGATATTAAAATGATAAATTACGTTGTAGGTATAAAGTAAAATGAAAGATTGCAACGTTTATAAAAAATGTTTATTTGCGGCCAGCTACCCCCCGCACCCCTCCACACCCACCCCAGCAACCCACCCCCACCCCCCCACCCCCACCCCTGCACCCCCCTCCTCCTCCACCCCCCACCCCACCCACTACCCGCACCCCCCTCCTCCTCTAGTTGAGGAAAACTGTTTTGGATGAAAGAAATAAAATAAATAATTTAAAGCCCCTAAACGTCAAAAAGATGTTTAGCTAGTCTTTCACAGACACCCGATAAGTACCCTGACGAGAAAAGCGTTAGTTTAGGAAATCTGTTTTTGGTGAAAGAAATTAAAATAAATAATTTAAAGCCCCTAAACGTCAAAAAGATGTTTAGCTAGTCTTTCACAGACTTTCATAAGTGCCCTGACAAGAAAAGCGTACGAGCGCGCTGCCCATTTACCTTACGGCGAGACAAAAATGTTAAAGCGGTGACGGCAAAGAGGGATTTTGTATTTCAGCCCGTCACACATCAAACCACAAGCCTCGCGCGCTAGCCAGCAACATCCCGCCTTCTCCTCATCAGCCATTGGACAGACTTTTCGTCAAACTGACGGGTCAGCCAATCACCTCCCAAGGGCTACATCCCGCCTCATCCTCATCAGCCATTGGACAGACTTTTCGTCAAACTGACGGCTCCCCCCAAACACCCCCCTAAACCCACCACAGACCCACCCTATGGGCGGAGTGAAGTTAAGATTGTGTTTAAAAGGATAACGCGATCGGACATGATAGTAGTAGGATGGGGCTGTTGTTAAAGAACGACTAATTTTTCCTTTTTTTAAAAAAGACTTACCATGGATAAGTTTCAGGTAAAACCATCTTTTTTTGAACCGCGAGAGGGGTCACCGGTCATTTGGAAAACCCCAATCTCCGTCGTCAAGATTGTCCAGGAAGAAACGACGACTCCGTCGGCTCCCAAGAAGCAGATAAAGTATCTCTGCCGCATTCAGGCCCCGCTCAAAGGAGATCTTCAGAGAGAGTGGTTTTTCCAAGAGTCCGGACGAACTGAATTTTTTGGCTACTTCTTCATTTATGAGACGGGTGAGCTATGGATGTACCAAAGAGATGGTGAGAATCCCTCCGGTTGCCTGCTGTTAGCCGCCGCGTTAACAGCCAATGACTGGTCAGTGGTCAAACACATGATGTTGAAACATGACGATTCCGACGATGAAAGTGAAGATGAGGCGTTCACCCCTCCGGCTTCAAAGCAGACAAAAATGGATGACGACGACGAGGAGGAGAGGGCGAAAGTGAATGAGGCGGCTTTGGAGGAGGGGGTCGAGACAGCCCCCGTCGAGCCTAAAGAAATTCCAAAGTCCGGAACAACTTTTAGCGCAATCTGGCAAACAAAGTCTTCTACGAGCGACAGCTGGTTTTTTAAAATCAGCAAGCAGTGGCCCGAGGAGGGCGAGGGTGAGGCCTTTTTCATTTTGGAAAGCTTCAACTCCAGCTGCGGGGTGTACCGACCCGTCATGGAGATCCCGTTCAACTTTTGGGTGGAAAAGATGCGGGAGGCGGAGCCTGAAATCACGGAGCTCTACCATCGTTGTCGTGACTGGGTTGAAACGTTGATTGTGAAGAGGTCTCTGGAATTTTAACCCAACCCATCCCCATCCAGCGACCAACCCAATCCCTACCTCTTAGAATAGACACACCCTTTTGAGTAAGCCCTACCCACTTTGTGTTTAAAAAGCGAGCGACACGGCGGGAGAATGAAACGCACGCCAGCACACCGCCGACCAACAAAGCCTAAAAAGACGGACATGCCTCGGGGGTCAGAGACGCCTTACAACTGTCTGGACGCCGCCAACACCTCCGCCGTCACTGATCGACCCCGACATGTTGTCTTCTTCCGGAACACCTCCGGGTCTCGAGGGGTTTGAACCGTCTCAGGACCTCTCTGCCGTGGTGCCGGAGTCGGACCAAGAAGCGGCAACGGATGAGTGGGAACCTACCCAGAACTTCTACAAAGAAGAAGAAGAAGAAGAGGTTGAAACTTCTCAGGACGCTGATAATTCACCCTCGCTGCTGCAGGACCACATTCCATGAAGTCTGAGGACGCAGAATCACCCGTGCACGTTCAGCGGATCAGAGAGGGTTGCTATCGTACCGTCGGTATGATCAGGAAGGAGCTGAACGGATTTTTCCGATATCTTTTTGGGTTATAACGACATTCAGATGCGTTTTGATTTTGAAACCTCAGGAAGGACTCACTTACGTTTTCACTCATCTTTAGCGCGCATTATGGGGATGAAACCGGGGGAGTGGTTTTAATTTGAGCAAAAAACAGCTCCTTTTCCGGCGGATGTGAGAGGGGGATTTTATCATTTATTCTGCTACACCGAGATTGTAGCGCCTTAGATGGTCGGAGACGTGTATGCGCCCCTGTTAAGAACCGTCGACGTTCAAGGGGAATACAGAGATATCATCACGCAGCGTTTTAACCCAGCGTACTATTTACCTCTGGCTAAAAGACACATTGAAAACGTTAAGGTTGAAATAAAAAATTATCAGAACCAAACGGTGGATTTTACTAATGGAAAGTGCGTGTTGACGCTTCACTTCAGACCCAGAGCATAAAACGAGACGTTTTAGATAACCTCACTCAGTAGCAGCGAGCCTACAGACTATCTGCAGGGGGTGACAGAGGCTAAGGGAAAAAAACAATCATGACTCTAATCGGAGACCCCCGCCGCTTTGTGCATTATTATGAGGAGGAGGGGGAATATCAGGTTTTCACGGGGCGCAAGTGATGTACGGTAGAGGGCTAGGATCCATTTTTAGCAGACTTTTCCGTTTTGCTAAACCGCTTCTGAATTACGGCGTTTCAGTCTTTAAACCGCACCTTAAAGCTGCGGTGGGGGATCTAGCCACGGGGCTGTTTAAGAAAACCGTGTCAAAAATCAATTCGGATAGACAGGAGGGGTCTGGAGGGCTCATGGTGCTGTCACGTAGACCCAAAAACCGACCGCCGGGGGAGGGCTCTGTTTCAACCCTAGGCCATAAAAGAGGGGGTCGCAAAAAGAAGAAATCAGTAGTCAATGTTAAGAGGAGGAAGAAGCACAGCTGCTCCGCCGACATCTTTTAGAGCGATTGAGTGAGAGAGATGGCTCTGTTGCACCAAAAATCAGCCGAGTGTATGCTGGGTGAATTGGATCTTTTCTCAGCACCCATGACGCAGCTGTCCCTGGAAGATAAAACCTACTCCGAAGTGGCTCCGGTGACCGCCATCACTGAAACCGGACCCTTGGAATTCTTTATTCCTGGGGACGGCGATCGTTACCTGGATCTGAACGATACGCTGCTTTATCTTAGGTTAAAAGTGTGTAATGCAGTCGGTTCAGATTTACAGAACGACGCGCAGGTCACGCTCATTAATTACCCTTTAAACACAATTTTCAGCCAGTGCGATGTGATTTTAGGAGATCGTTTGATTTCACAATCCAGCGCTACTCATCCCTACAGAGCCATGATCGAAACGCTGCTAAACTATTCAGAAGACACCCTCAAGAGTCAGTTTAGCGCCGGTCTGTTTTACAAAGACACCCCAGGGGGCATGAACTCCATCGTCACGGTTAACGGACCTAACAAGGGGCTAAATACCAGGGCAGAGTCTAGAGAAGTTCAGCTGATGGGTCCTTTACACGCTGACCTGTTTTTTTGTGAGAGACTTTTGTTAAACTCTGTAGATCTTCAGACGCTTTCTGCCTCATGGGGGCAGCAAACTCCACGTTTAAACTGTGTGTGTTAGGAGCCTCTCTGTTTGTGAAGAAAGTGGCAGTATCCCCCACGGTACGCTTAGGACACGAGGCCCGCGTTATTAAAAGGCAACGCCCTTTACCCTCTCACCCGCGTCAGCGTAAAAACATACTCCATTCCTGAAAACTCAAGAATCTGCAACCAAGAAAATCTCTTTCTGGGTACAAACCATTGTGTTAGGGATGGTTCACCACTCTGCCTTCACCGGTGAGCAAGATTTAAACCCCTTCAACTTTACACACAACAATGTGGAATATTTAGCTATCTCGCAGGACGGTCGTCAGATCCCCGCTAAAGTTTTCCAGCCTCAATTTATCGTCGGTCAGTCCGTCAGAGAGTTTTACAACCTCTTTAGCACCACAGGAAGACACCTGAAGGATTTACCGCTGTGTATTGACCGTCGAGCCTTTGCCACCGGTTATACCCTTTTTGCGTTTAATCTGACCCCGGCTGAAGACTGCGATGCCCTGTCGGCCGTCTCATCCGGATCTCTACGGTTAGAAATGCGCTTTCGCGAACCCCTCCCACACACGTCCACCCTTATAGTGTACGCATGTTTCGATTCTGTGCTGGAAATCAACTCCAAAAGACAGGTTCTCGTGGACTATTATTAAAAAAAAGAATGGATTCTCATCAGCTGGAAAACATTTTGCACCATCTGCTGGGCGATGACGTTTTTTGTGGAGTGTGGGCCAGCGATCAGCTCCCGCTTTTGAATCGCTCTTTTTTTGACTCTAATCGGCCGGGTCAGAATTGGCTGGGTTTGACCTTGGAGAAGGGAGGGGTCGCCACGTTTTTTGATTCTTACGGATGCTCACCGGAGTTTTACCCTAAACCCATTCTCGAGTTTTTGGAGAAGCGCTTAAACAAAATTTTGTACCATAGGCGTCAGCTTCAACACGTCCTATCCGCCGTTTGCGTGCATCACTGCGTTTTTTATCTTCATCAGCGCGAGTGCGGATTGAGTTTTAATCAAGTCTTAAATCAATACGTAGGCGATGATGTGATAAAACATGATTTTATGGTGTTTGACTATGTGAAAAAATATAAACATTGTCGTAGAAATAGAATCTGTTCTGCTCTTAAACAGGGGTGTTGTAGACTGGAATATTAAAAGTTTTTATCTCTCATTAAGACGGATTGTGTGTTAAAGAAGAGACTGTTTGAGACTGAGACAATTTATTGACGCAAAAAAAGACAGACTCTGAGCATTTTTCAATCACATATGGAGCCAGCGCGGAGACATAATGATTTTTTTTTTTAAGACATTTGGCTTTTGGCCTCAGTTGTTCCGTACCCCGATCCGATGACAAGAGCTCAGCTTGGGATGGGAAGTAATCCTCTCCCCCTGTTTTCACTCGGTTGTAATGAGCTCGAACGTGAGGGTTGGTCACCATAGAGGCTAGGATGTTCAGTTCAGAGAGCGTGCTTAAAAATTCACGCCAACCCGTAGGCGGAGAGGATGACGATTTTTTGTAAGGTCGGGATAAGTATTTCAATAAATCTATCATATGCGATCCATTCACTGGTTTACCTCCATAAACAAACTCGCCTTTTGAATTCCAACCATCACCACCCGGTGATATTTTACTCAAAATGTACTTTGCGCTCTTCCGATCGCGTGGGGGTAGACTAATTAAAATTTGTTCAACCTCCGAACCGTCCTTTTGCCGTTTATCATCAAAGGATGAAGCCAACGGAGTGTCACCCCCCGCATCATGAACCCTCCTTTCCTGCTCCCGCTGCTGATCCTGCTCCAGCTGCTCCTGCTGCTGATGCGGCTGCAGACCCACGTGTGACCTTACATGCACAGGCCTCTCCTTTTCCTCTTGTTTCACCAGAGACAGATAGCGTCGCAGTAATTCCGCGTACTTTTTAATTTTCTCATAAGAGGTCAGGCTACGATCGTTTAGCACGGTTCTCATGTTTCCATCTAAATCATCCGCAGCCTCTAATCTGATGGAGGGTTCAAAATGAGTCGCGCTGCGAAGCTGCTGAGGAGAAACCAAGTACATTTTCTGCGCGTTTCTCATTTGCTGACCATTTACCTAAAGATTACTTCCGAAAGGACTTTCCCAACCCTAAAAGTAACTCAATGGCGGAAGGGATGACTCCGAGCAGGAGGGGCAGGAAAGATCCCCCGCTCTGTTTTATTAAGAGGTTGTGTTTGTTTTTTAAACTGTTCTTTTTATCGGCCAACGAGCGGATAAATTTCCTCCTCTTTTTGAGCTTTTTAAATTGTCCCGAAGATAACGGTATATTCCCCTTCAGCAGATTAAGAGCAATCTCGCACAGAGCTTGGATGAAATCCTTGGAGCAGTGTTTGAGAATGTCTTTACGCTTCTTCGGCGCAGCATGATACAAAGCCTGGAGTAAAGGCACGTTTCTTTTTATCCGCGCTGACATGAGAGGCCTAGGTCTTTTAGGTCTTTTTGGGCAAATAAACGGCTGGTCTTTGATGAGGTAGGATCCCCGTCCGCAGTCTCAAATGTTCTGGGTATGTGGGTGTAAGAATCAACCATTAAATAACCGTGAGGCTCCAGAGTAGCGTTTTCAAAGGCTTCTAAAAAGAAGGCCTTCTGTGTCAGAAAAGCCTGATGCGCCAAAATATTAATTTGTAATTTATCTCTGGGGTTTTTGAACAAAACCAAATAATTACTGTTTAACCCGATGGTTTGGCTGTATTTTCCCTTGTGAAATATGTTCTGAGTCAGCATAAAAACGCTCATGTTTCTGTGATGTCTGTACTGCGTAAATATTTTCACTACGTCTTGGTGATCAGCCGCTTGAAACATCACATCGTCCAAAACGACCAGGTGCTTGTGATGAGGCGGGAACAGCTCGGGGTCTTCAAAAGAATCGGGTAGTCCTTCGACAAATTTAATGTTTTTATTCATTTTCATCAGATCAGAATACAGAGGTTGATGTTGATTATAAACCCACACAAGATTCTCCGGTACAAAATCCAAAACATATTCACACGTTTCCAAAACACTCTTTACAAAATATGTCTTTCCACATCCGCTGGGTCCTACAATCAGACATGAAAATGGACCCTTAATTCTGCAATCATAATTGACCTCTATTTCAAGGGTGTGACTTTTTTTCTAGTTGCAGTCAATAACCAAAAGGTAAAGTGGTCCCGTCTTCAAAGAGACGTCTTTTATCAAACACCACCTGAAACCGCTTGGAAAATACAGAGTTTTTCAGAAGAAACCCCTTTTTATCTCTTCTGATGATTCGCTGGGGCATCTGCAGTGTCTGACCTCTTGAACCCTGCAAAAACCCCTCCACCAGCCCCTTGACGCTGTCAAAATGAACGTGTTCGCTGCATTCTCGCATCTGAGTGATGCCTTTGACACGGAGGACTGTTATTTTACGATTCCTCGTCTAATAAGCGTAACTCTTTGGGCCGGCAGCCGCAAATTCCTGAATGATGTCCCCATTCAGCTCATCCGTCAGATCGCCCAAGTAGGGGCCTAGTTCAAGGAGGGGCTGACCCTCTTTCGCGGAATAAATCAGACCGTATCCATGTACAAAATCCTATCTTGCAAACGTTCGAGATAACCGTAGAGCTTAAGACGGGCGTACGCCGTTGTGAAAGAGGCCATGTACAAGTTGTTTGAATTTCCTGGCGGGGTGAGGCATTTTTTGTTGCATTTCCACTGAACGAGGGCTGTTGCGTCGTTCAGAAACGCAAAATATTCCACCTCACACATCCCTGAAAACATCAAACGAAAAAATTCCTCAGGGTCGTTCATCAAAGGCGGTCTGCAGAAGATTTATTCTTTGTCCGAATTTGCCCCACAAACTGTTCAGACATAATTTTGAAACCTGTCGGCGAGCGGGGTTAAACCTGATATTTTCAGCATCCAGCTTAATACCCTGCTTCAGTTCATAGTCGCGAATGTATTTTTCACGACTCTCCTGGTCTGCGGCGTTCGGAGGATATCCTGACGCTTCCTGCTTACCTTTGAGAAAGGTGTTCATGTACGCTGTACAGACTGAATCGCTTTTATTTTGAAAATGCCACACTTCAAAAATTCTACAAAGCACGTACTCCTTCTCCAAAGCTTTGTTGCTTGACGGTTACCCACACCCCCGTCAACGCTCTAGCCTCGTCGTCGTGACAACACTGACTGTCCTGATTGTTCATTTCAGCGCACGTCCTGCAAAGGGTGAATATGAGCTTTTTCCCCAAAGTTCTGTACGGCAGAACAGGATGCAGGAGCCCTCTTGGGGAAAAGACCTTGGCTTTAATCAAGCCAAAGTAATTTTGAGGAGCGTCAAAATTTTCGTAAATGATGGTGGGGTGACCCAGAGGGTAAGCCGAGGTGGCGTTAACGTAAGGGTACAGAGAAGTCACATCCACGTAATGAACGGCTTCGTTTTCAGCGGCTGTGTAACGCAGCTTGATGGGGCACAGTTCTGCCACCGTACAAAGAGTCGCGTGGTTTCAGAGGCTCTGGCGCTTCAAACGCTTCCAGAAAATGTTTCACCTCCGCGTTATTGTTTTTCATTTCGTGCAACGCTGTGCAGCTTCTGGAGTTTCTCCTGAGCGTCGGCGTGCAGCTGCTCAAACGTCACGTCTCTTAGCGGGCATTTATCTTGAGGCCTGAAACATGTGGGGCAACCGTGAAAAAAACAACCTAAAAATTCAAAGACAAATTTTTCTCCATCGTGCTCCAGATAGCCGTCGGCGAAATAAGGCCCGATTTGACGCTCCCCCTGGTTTAGCGCGTGTTGAATGAAGACCTTCCGTCTGCTCGCTTCGAACTCTAGCCACTGAATAGAAGCGTGTGAGAAGCTTTTGCTCACGCCTCTGTAGTCGTCTGCGGGTGGTATAGCCAGTGATTTATGTTTTAAAAAATTGGTTCGGAAAACTTTCATGCACGCGGATGCTAGAGTAACGCAGCTGAACGGGTCAACGTTACAATCTTTCAGGAATTGGCTTCTGAACGTCACGCAGGCCTCAGCCAGAATTTCCACATCATTTCTGCAGTAAAGCAAAGCCTCATTCCTAAAATGGAAGACTTTTTTGCTCGCCTCGTTGTACCATTTGAGAAAATCGTCTCGCTGACCGTCTGTCATGTGGTCATTACTGTAACTCGAAGGGGGTGGGTGGGGTCCGACGTAATTTAATCGCTCCTCCGAGCTAAAACCGTGAGGGAAATAACCCTTGCATCTGTTTTGAAAACCCAGCGCGTTCGGCATGTCGCATAATTTCATGGTCAGAAATGACAGAGAATCGATGAACGTCAAATCACAATCCTCATCTTTCAGACATAAAATTTTACCTCCGGTCATGAGGATTTTGGGTGTTAAACCCAGCTCCGTCATAGCCTTGAGGAGCAGATAGCTGTCGAATCCTTTCGAATTGTGCGCTATCAACACAGACCCCCAGAATTTGGCTTTTCTGAAATGGAGAACAAATTCTTTGGCACAGTCAACCCCGTAAAACCACCAGGACTCACCCTGCAAAGCTTTTGTGCAGACGAGAAAGGGCACATGCTCGTTGTTTTTGTTAGGAAACGTCTCAAAATCGTAAAAGATGAGCTTCTCGTTATGTTTCTGCGCAGGGGGCAAAGGCTGGATGTAACACAAGTGCTCTTTAAAACTCCCCTGTATTTTCTCTTTGCATATTTTGCATTTTAAATGGGCGCATTCGTGACTCCTGGCAGCCCCGCTCAGGGGGATGTAATGTGTTTTTTTTACACTTTTTGCACCTCTTGTAGGAGTCGCAGATGCTGGGAGAATTTGGGCCGGCTCTAGGCTGTTTGTGCCTCTCAAAGCAGCTCTGCGAGCGACAGCTTTTATGACAATCCGTACATTCGATAAAGGCTTCATTTACAGTCAAACACAGAGGGTCATTACAGGTTGAGCAATGACCCGTGCAGCGATGAAAGTGGGGATTTGTGTAAGGTTTGTAGCAAAAGTTGCAGATGTAGGACCAACCCATTAAGGCTTTCAGATTTTTTACTCCCTAGTAATGATTTTTAATCAGAAATAAAAACAACGGAGCGGATCTGTCCGGAAACACCGTCTCAAAGTGAGAAATTGGCTTCTGCCCTTGGTTTTTGTAGAAGATCACGATTTTGCGTTTTAAAAA
The DNA here is from genome assembly GCA_016861445.1 of Oryzias woworae. NCBI lineage: Eukaryota > Metazoa > Chordata > Actinopteri > Beloniformes > Adrianichthyidae > Oryzias > Oryzias woworae. The sequence goes on along the minus strand of BOLG01000057.1, from coordinate 120,499 downwards.
GCTCTCAAATTTGTGCACGTCGCTAAAAGTGACGGGCGTCTGCTCATCCAAACCGGCTAAAAGCTGCAATTCATGCGCTTTTACTTCGATCTGAGCATCCGTTCACTGAGGATGCAGCAGGTGAGCCAAGCCGATGGCAAAACACAATTAATCGTTTCTAACGCCCGGGTCATAAAGATGCCTTTTCTTCTTAGCCAATATCTCAACGTCCAAAGATTCTTCAATTTTACGTTTAGCCCCCCTCTCGGATTGTCAACAATTTGTACAATCAATTCCAATTCTGCGTCTGAGGCTATGCTGGCGTTAGACTGAATGGCTCTTTCCAGCAACTCCTCAAAGGCCTGCTGTATGGCTTGCGTGTCTACAGTTTCATCTATTCTCAAGCTGGTGTGAGAACGAACATCTCGGCCTACGAGCTCCAACTGAACAATGTCCCCACGTTCAGCGTCTGCGCCGACCGTCTCTGCTAACTCGGCTAGAATGCCGACAACATCCGTGTAAAACTGGGCTAAGTCGGGCGTGCCGTCGAGAGCGGGAACGTTAAAAACCCTCCTTATTTCAACGTTGTTAAAGCGATCGCGTGGCACGCGCCGCACCTGACCTGAGGGTGTGTCCCGCGCTGATGAGGCGTTCTCCGCAGCTTGAGACCTCGCAGGGGATCCTCCGGAGCTTGTGACGTTGACACAACCGACGTCGGGGTGGTGACATCGTCGCTCTCCTCCTCCTCCCCCTCCCCAGCCGCGTCAGCTGGAGGTTCTTCCGGCATTCCTTGACCGTCTTGCAGTTCTGCGGGTGGTGAAACAGGCGGCGTTCGAAACGGCTGCTGTAGCCGATCCAGAGCTCTTCTTAAGGGGGTGAAAACACTTTCTGTCCGAGCCGGGTTGTGTTTCACCACGGTTCGCTGACATTTGCGGTGAGCGCTGCGGCGTCAAACAACCACTGTGTGAGGGTTTAGAACCCCCAACAATTCTGCAGCATTTCCAAAAGATCTGATGGGATTGAATGCATGGAGGAATCTGGAGAATTTGGATCCTCTTCCTGCAGCCGCCGTAAAGCATTTTCTATAGGCGTCAGATCAAATTCCGGTTCCTCATTTTCTGTCGGAACCGTCTGAGCGGGGGGAGACATTTCGGGACAAATTTTAAAGTTCACAGGGGAGGGCATTTGTAAAGACCGCCGCTCACGCCTTTCTGAAATAGCGTCTTCTAAATCGGGGAAAAAATTCAACCCATCGAGAGAATCTTGGTCTGACTCAAACATCACATCTTCTAAAACATCACCAGGAGCCGATGAATTCGGTGGGCCTAACCGTTTGCGGGTTGATTCGGTTCGGTGGTGAATTTGACGGGCTGAAAACCCACTGACGGCCGGCCGGACTGTGTGAAAATGTATGCTGGGCAGTCTGGGAAGATGCTTCGATGCACGGTCCTGTCGGAACTGGTTCGGGTTGCTCCAATCCTGATTTTTGAAGTTCCGCCGCTGAACGTGATGCGTCCGTAGAGCCGTCAATCACAACCTGATTGTTTTCCGCTCGAGCCTCACCTTCCAGCAATTCTGTATGTGTGAGAAGAGCGTACGAATGGTATATTAAAAATGTAAAATCAATTAAAAAAGTTTTCTATAGATTACGTGTATTGAATGGGGGAGAAACTCACCCAATTCAGGCTGAATCGGACCGAAAAAATCTGTAATTTTGAAAAAAAACCTGCGTTAAAAACGTAAATCACCGTTGTTTTCAAGAATATAACAAGAACGGCTCGGCTTACCACTTATGAATTCCTGCGAAAATCTTGTATGAACATCAACGCGTGTTTGTGATTCTACAAGAATAAATAAAAAAACAGAGAATGTGAAGCTTTTGTTAATTATTTTTATTAATAAAAGAGTTAGAGTTAAAAGTTAGTTTCTCACCCAATTTCTTTGTTCCGGGACCGCGAGGCTTGCGGTCTGACGTGTGACGGGCTGAAATACAAAATCCCTCTTTGCCGTCACCGCTTTAACATTTTTGTCTCGTCGTAAGGTAAATGGGCAGTGCGCTCGTACGCGTTTCTTGTCAGGGCACTTATGAAAGTCTGTGAAAGACTAGCTAAACATCTTTTTGACGTTTAGGGGCTTTAAATTATTTATTTTATTTCTTTCATCCAAAACAGATTTCCTAAACTAACGCTTTTCTTGTCAGGGTACTTATCGGGTGTCTGTGAAAGACTAGCTAAACATCTTTTTGACGTTTAGGGGCTTTAAATTATTTATTTTATTTCTTTCATCCAAAACAGTTTTCCTTAACTAGAGGAGGAGGAGGGGGGGTGCGGGGAGTGGGGGTGCAGGAGGAGGGGGTTGCTGGGGTGGGTGGGGGGGGTAGCCGGCCGCAAATAAACATTTATAAACATTTTATATACATTGCATTCTTTTATTTTACTTTACCTACAACGTCATTATATCATTTTAATATCAAATTCACATGAATTAAATTATGCTTCATGTATCTATCAAAATTATGATTTATTGTTATGGGTCATTTTACAGAAACTATCATTTATGAATATATCATTTTAATATCAAATTTATATTTATTCGATTATGCTTAATGTGTCAGTCAAAAATTATGATTTATGATTATGGGTTCAAAGGTCACCTGTCAAAATGAGTTTGACGAAAAGTGTATTTTATTACTCTGACTGGCTAGCGTCAATATTGCTTAAACCTTGCTTGCCATTTTTGTTGCAGCAGTAATGTCAGGTTGGGGTTGAGAGGAGTTATTAGTTAGCAGAAGAGAGTGGAAACAGATGGATGACGGGAAGCAAGAGAAGACTTACTTTGTGTCAACAGTTCCACCCACAAGAAATTCTACAGAACTCATGTGCCACTGCAGAAACAATGTCCCAGAAAATTACATGTTTTTGATTTTGGCTAAAAAAAACAGCATAATCAGAATTAAAAGACCACAGAGAATACCTTAAAAATTAAACTTTGTGACTTGAAGAAGTTTATTTTTTGTTGGCTTTCACGTTTTCTTTCTATAAATAACAGTCTAAAGTATTTTCACCAAAAGACAAAAATCCTTGTATTGCATACATGACTTTAAAAGGAAGCATTATTTTCATGTAAAATATGAAACTTAGTCTTCTTGGAATTCAGTAATCATCCAGAAAGCTCTTTTTGTTGCAGGAGGATTAGTAAAAGCCTCATAACCCGGCAGTCCCTTTAAGAGATTAGTTTAATTTCAATGCTATAATGTTGGCTTGTCTGAGGAAAGATCAGTTTTTTTAATATCTGCTGTTGTTTTTTTTAACAGAGAAATATGACTACAATATAGATAAAAATCCACACACATGCCTATAGCACCAGATTTGATGATAAAAACAATCAAATTTAGTATCAGAACATTTATGTGGTAGATGATTTGATTTGGGCTTGGTATTTGACACCTAAAGAACTAACTGCTTAGCTTGATCAAAAACTGTCTTTTTATCCTTGTAAGTGATGTCTGCAGGGGAAACCAGCTGGCATTTGCTGAGTCCCAGAGTGACATGGCTTACATTCACATTTCTGAATGAACAGAGATAAATCACCAACAGGAAATGGTAAACGGTGTATACTTATATAGCGCTATTCTACCTTCATCAAAGGCCCAAGGTGCTTTACAGTCACAGACCCACTCACACCCACATTCATACACTGATGGTGGCTCCGCTGCCGAACACTGGCGCCAACCTTCCATCAGAGGCAATGTGGGGTTCAGTGTCTTGCCCAAGGATGCTTTGACGCATGGGCCGGCAAGGCGGGAATCGAACCTGCAATCCTTTGATCACAGGCCAACTGCCCTTTCCACTGCACCACGGCCGCCCCACAGGAAATACACACATGCTTCATTTTCACTGTATGAACATCCTACGCACACACGCGCACACACACACACACACACACACACGCACACACACACACACAGCTGGCAAAACTAGTGTCACAAAAAAGTCTTGGTCAGTAGCAGCAGACTTGTTGCAGGCATGAGTCATTGCAAAGTCTATTTCTCCTCCACATTTGTCACAGGCAGAGTTGAAGTTGCAGTGGAGCATAGCTTTGACGTCTCTTTGTCTTTTTGCGAGCTTCTTTCAGACACGTCCAGCTTGCGATCAGATTTCAACTCTTCTTTGACCAGGTTCTCCAAGTCTGCAAATAAAAAACAGGAGTGAATTTAGTAAATCCTTTTTTGTATGTTGAAGAATATTTGCATTTCTGCAGCTGATTTCCAACTGTGACACAAACCAGTCTTTATGAAAGACCCACTTCAATGAATAATTAGTTTTTTGGTGTTTTTAGTATGTTCTTGTTCTTCTTTTTTGTCACGATGGAGGACATATTTATTAGTGCTGTTGACTGATTTAAGAAATGTGTCAGATTAATCGCACTTTTGGGTTGGGATTAATCACGATTAATCACAATGTTTTACGAGTTAAATTTTATGCAACAATATGCAGCTTTTTAACAAAAAAAAGGCCAGAGAGAGCATTTTTCCTTAGTTTTTATTGTCTGACATGTTTAAATGTATAAAGTACTAACTCAGAAGTTAATTTGTGTGCAAAAAAACGCATCCACAGTAAGATAAGCAGAACTGTAAAGACTTTAATGTCTGCTGTATTACTCCAAGAAAACAAAGATGCTGAAACATAGCCATGAGAAACAAATATTGTGTTTCTGCACTTTAAATGGTCAGGGTGAATACTCTATTCTGATTGGCTGCTGAGTGTTCTGGAGGAAGTTCCAGTCACAATGTTCTATATGTGCAGGCTTCTTCAAAACAAATGTTTTGCTTCATCTTCTGGAAAAAAACAAGCGGCAAGAGTTGAACTTTCACTATGAACTGATGCTTTATTTTATCTTTTGTGAAGATCAGCCCATCCAGTGGCTTGCAAAAGTATTAACACCCCATGGACTTCTCCACATTTTCTCACATTATGACCACAAACATAAATATTTTATTGGAATTTCATGTGAAAGACCAACACAAAGTGGCACACACTTGTGAAGTGGAAAGAAAATTATAAGAGTTCTTTCTTTTTTTTTTTTTTTTTACAAATAAACTGAAAACTGCAATGTGCAAAAGGATTCAGGCCCCCTAATTCAATACTTTGTGGAACCCAATTTTACTGCAGTTACAGCTGCAAGTTTTTGGGGTTTGTCTCTATCAGCTTTGAACATCTAGAGACTGAAATTTTTGCTCATTCTTCTTTGAAAAGATTTAAAGTCGAGTCAGATTAGATGGAGAGCGTTTGTGAACAGCAGTTTTCAGATCTTGCCAGAGATTCTCCATTGGATTTAGGTCTGGACTTTCATTGGGTCATTCCAACACATGAACAAGTTTCATTTGAAGCCATTCCATTGTAACTTTGGCTTTATGTTTAGGGTGTTTGTCCTGTTGGAAGGTGAATCTCCGCCCCAATATCAAGTGTAGTACAGACTTCAACAGGTTTTCCTCCAATCTTGCTCTGTATTTGACTCTGTCCATCTTCCATCAACTCTAACCAGATTCCCTGTCCCTGCTGAAGAGAAGCAGCCCAGAGCATGATGCTGCCACCGCCATGTTTGACAGTGGATATGAAATATTCACAGTGATGTGCAGTGTTTGATTTCTGCCACACACAGCGCTTTGCATTTAGGCCACAAAGTTCAATGTTGGTCTCATCTGACCAGAACATCTTCTTCCACACGTTTGCTGGGTCACTCACATGGCTGATGGCAAACTGCAAACAGGACTTCTTGTTGTTTTCTTTTAACAATGGCTTTCTTGCCCCTTTTCCATAAAGTCCAAATGTGTGCAGTGTACAACTGATGGTTGTCTTATGGACAGATTCCCCTACCTGAGCTGTAGATCTCAGCAGTTCATCCAGAGTCACCATAAGCCTCCTGGCTTCATCTCTGATTAGAGCCCTCCTTGTTCAGCCAGTTAGTTTAAGTGGACGACCATGTCTAGGTATGTTTGCAGTTGTTCCATACTCTTTCCATTTGGGAATGATGGACTGAACAGTGGTTTGTGGGATGTTCAAAGCTTTGGAAATCTTTTTCTAGCGTAACCCTGCTTTAAATCTCTCCACAACTTTCTCCCTGACTTGTCTGGTGTGTTCCTTACACTTCATGATGCTGTTTTCTCCCCAATATTCTCCTGACAAACCGCAGAGACTGTCACAAAACAGCTGGATTTCTATACTGAGATGAAATTACACAGAGATTAACTCTATTAAGTCATTAAGTCAACATTTGATCAGTCACCAATCATCAATCAACTTCTGAAGGCAATTGGATGCACTCAGAGAAAAGGGGGCTGAATATTTTTACACACTGCACTATTCAATTTTTTATTTGTAGAAAAAAAAAGATCTCTTGTACATTTTTCTTTCCACTTCACAAGTGTGTGCCACACTGTGTGTGTTGGTCTTTCATATAAAATATATATAATATATATATATTAAAATATATTTATGTTTGTGGTCATAATGTGAGAAAATGTGGAGAAGTTCAAGGGGCATGAAGACTTTCACAAGCCACTGTATATATGAACCTAACTTCATCGGTATACTGGTAGGTGTAATATCTCACTTTGGGCAGTGGCATTGACCACTTGTTATTTTAGGTTCATTTTTCTCACTGCTGTCTGAATTCTAATAAAACCAGGTTATGTCTTGAACTTACTTTGCACAAGCTTATTTCTTTTAAAAAATAATTAAATGAAAGACGAGGGGATCTTGTTTGTGCTAAGCTGTTTTTCCCTTGAAAATTAAATATGTTAAAATATTTAAAAAATATTTTTAAAAAAATTAACTTAAAATTGTATTACTGAGCATATCTTTATTCAAATCATGGTGAATCAGTATCAGGCGAAAGAAGCTGTTTGGAAAAAGCTGCCTGTTGGGACACAGGAACTGAAAGGGGCAGGTCAAAGTGTCCCAGCTCAGCTCTATTGTGATGCATCCACTTGCAGACAAATTGATCCATTAACTTCTTAATTTCCCTCGTCTGAGCTGTAATCTTGCTTAAAGCTGTGCTGCTGGACAGCGCTGGTATTGCTGGTAATTTTTGTTGCTCCACTGATGTTATCTTGGGGTTGTGAGGGGCGGTAAGCTAACAAGAGAAAGAATAAACAAAGAGATGATGGGATATGAGCAGAGGCTTACTTACACACCAACGGTCCCTCCCACAACTCAAAGGCAAAAAAAAAAAAAACCTTTGAAATACATTTTTTTTTGCAAAGATTGTTCCAATGCAATGCATTGGTCTGTATTCCCAAATCTTGTGAGCATCGATGCACACTGGTTTTTTGCAGAGAATCTGGGAAATTTCTATGGAACTGAATTTTTGGAATGGTCGATTCAGACAGCTCTATGAAATGTTGTGCTATTTAGTGAGTAGTGAATGAATTATGTCATAACTTTTATCCTAAAAAAGGACAGGTTTTTTTTTTGCCTTAAAACAGCATAATCGTGATTAAAAGACCACTGCATGGGGAATCAAAATAGGATTGGGACTTTAAACATTTCATTCATCTTCTATGCTGTTTTGTCCCTTTTGGGGTCACGGGGCTGCTGGAGCCTAACCCAGACACTCATGTGTGAAGACAGGGGACACCCCTGGACAGGTCACTAGTCTGCCACACAGCCATCCACACCTAGGGACAATTTAGAGTGACCAGTTAACCAATGAAGCATGTTTTTGGATGGTGGGAGGAAGCTGGAGTCCCTGGAGAAAACCCATGCATGCATGGGGAGAACATGCAAACTCCACACAGAAAGCTCCCCCATTGGTGACACTGTTTCAAGTCTCCCAGCTGGGACTTGAACCAGGAACCTTCTTGCTGTGAGGCAAGAGCGCTAACCACTGCACCACCGTGCAGCCTTTAAACAGTTAATTTCTATAATTTATTGAAGTCTGAGACCAAAAAATGTTTATATGACAGAAAAAATGTCTACTTACACCCTAGCACAGTCTTGTTGACAATGCTGTGGCCTCTGTCTGGGTTCCTGCCCAAATCAATGTAGTAGTAGAATCTCAGTTCCATTGGATACGCCGTGTGTGGCAAGTTCTGAAGCAAGGGAATCATCCTGTTGGACATGGGCCCTTCTGCCAAAATTTGGTGCATCACATACTTGCACCAGTCATCCTGCACAAAGGTGGGAGTAATAAGTAACGCCCACACATGACTTTCCTTCAATGCGTGGCCAAACTCTGTGGCTATTGCAGCTCCTGGGCAGGCATCGCGGTGCCACAAAAAACACCGGAGTTTGTGGGGGGCGGCCTCAAGAGACAACGCCAGCTGTGTGGCCTCCTCCATGTCTGAGTCACTAGAGCTGTGGCACACAAAGAGGTCATATTTCTTTTTCCATCTCTGCTCCGATGCGAGAACAAGCTGTAGTTGCTGTGGTTTGGTCTGGGATTTCCCTGATGGCACTGTAGGCAGCGGCGAAGCAGACGAATATGATAAAGAGCCAACAGACGTCACGGAGTCTTTGGTTATGATCTCTTCTTTTTCGTGCTGTATTGACAAAGTTCCTCTTGTTTTCAAAAGTTTCCGAAACCAGCCTAAAGAAAGAAAATAAACATCATGGATTTCTGGCATTTTCAGACAGAATAACAAAATCCTTCTCCCCAAGAAAAAAGATTAAGATGTAGAGTGGACAGAAAAATAAACAGAAAAGGGGAACTGCACATCTGCATAACTGACAACCCTCTATAAAAGCTAAAAAAAACATCACTCATTTATACGGTTATCTCCAGCGCATCTTAGCACAGAGCACCAGCGTTTTTAGATATTTGTTGAGCAAGAACCTCCACTTAAAAAAAGAACTGACCCTTCCTGTGAAAAGATGAGTTCCAGGTTCAGCTTCCTGTCTGAGTAACTCTTTTCTGTCTGTGCTTGTGATTGTTTCCCAGTCCATCTACAGGACACAGCTTATGTTGTGGAAGTGTGGTTTACAATAGGTATTATAAACAGTGGAGTTTGCAAAGAATTCCCATGAGTTTTACATGCCTGCGCCTCGCATAACAATGCACCAAAGATAATAAACTATCTGCGGATGTGAAGAATCAACATTTTGCAAAGACCATTAAACATGTTTGCTCTACGTACCCTGCATTTTGTTGATGCCTTCATGTCTGCTGAACTGCTCCTCAAAGCCTCCCAAGTAAATCCATCCTACAGGATCCGTTGTGAGACTGTCCGTCAAAAGCACACGCAATTGTGAGCAAATAGCAGCAGATGCAAAGTCTCTGATATTAAGGCCAAAAGAGGAAGCTGCAGATGGGACGCCCAACATGTGCAGTCAAGTTTCAAATGTCTGTAAGGTTTTATACTTGACTGAGTAACTAAACCTTTGCAAAAAAAAGTGTGTATAGATTTAAATAAATCTTACTCATGTGTGATGCATAAGATTTCCTGATGGTGTTTGACTACATTTTAAAATCTGTTTTACATACGAAGTCTTCTTGCATTTGTTTAACATGAAAAACAGGTATGTTTGTGTTTAGCTCCTTACATTTGCGTCAGTAAAATAAAATTCAAACTCTTTTTTAATAAACATAAGCACATTTTTTTACGTGTCTTTGAATACAGCAATAAAAATTTTTTTTTTAGGCAAAGTTTTCGAACCATTGCAGGGACAGAATGTGACTGTGGAAAAGTTGAATTAGTCAGCGTAAACTTTCATCTATATGCTGAAGTTGACACCAAAAAAAAAAAAAAATGGTGACGCAGCAAAAAGAGAAGTTTAAAAGAGAAGCTGATAAGATAGCAACCTGTTCACATAGAAATATATCGTTTTACACAGGCTTTGTCCCAAACAATTTATTCCACTTCGATTAGGCTTGCTTTTTTTTCTGAATTTGTATTTGAATTTTGTAATTAAAAATGCTGTTACAAAAGACACATATTAAAACACATTTTTTAAAGAAAACATTGTTTTTAGTGTTTTTAACATGTTCTTGTAGCATTTTTCTGTGAACATAGTATTTCTTTATTCAAGTCATGGTGAATCAGGCGCAGACAAAAAGTGTCATTTGAGTTAGCTTGTAGTTGTTACATAGAAACTACAACCGGCAGATCACAAGCTCCCGCTCTGCTCCCTTCTGATGCAACCATTTGTAGACAGCCTGATTCTTGTACGTCTTGGTTTTACTCATCTGAGTTTACATCTGATTTAAATCTGTATGGCTGGATAGCCCGCATATTGCTCGCCATGTGTGTTGCACCACCAATGTCAAGTTGGGGTTGTGAGGGGCTGTCAGCTAGGGGAAGAGAGTGTGTAAACAAATTGATTGAATCTCTGATAAACTCCTGCCGCTGTTTTGAAACTAACCAGTAGTTATCCTGTCAATCTATTTCAGTTATCAATACACTGTGAAAATATTTTTAGCCAACATCTTTAACAGTGCAAAGTTGCTTTATTTATTTATTTATTACTACTTTCAAGAACAGTGAAACAGATGAAAATAAAAGAACAGAATAAGCCTAGTGCGAGACGTTTTGGCCAGAAAAAACAACATGGTGTCATCTTTATTTGGTTATTTAGACATTTTCCTCTGTACATACATTAAATCAACAACAGTCTTTACAGATTTGCTTAGACTGCGTTAATAAAAGGCAATGTTATAGAGGAAGTTTTGGGTTTTCAAATTTAGATCATAATAGTATGGACCTACTAAACACAAAAAAAAGTTGTCATGCTTTTTTTTTCTAGGGAAAATGTTTTTTCTTGTTTTTACTTATTGCAAGTATACAGTGAGGCAAATGAGTATTTGAATATCTAAGAAAATCAATATTACTATTTGATACAGGAGCCTTTGTTTGTGATTACACGGGTCAGATGTTTTCTGACGTTTTTCACCAGGTTTGCGCACACTGCAGGAGGGATTTTGGCCCATTCCTCCACACAGATCTTCTCTAGATCAGTCAAGTTTCTGGGCTGTCCCTGACAAACACAGTTTGAGCTCTATCCAAAGATTTTCTTTTGGGTTTAGGTCTGGAGACTGGCTAGGTAGGCCACTCCAGAACCTTGACAGAACCTGTCAGACCCCCTCAGAACCTTTTCAGTGGGATACTGCCCATGGGCTTGCTTGAATTAGATAAACGGGTTGAATTCTTTTTCGCAAGACCAGGATTTTTTTGCAGGGATGATGTGCAAATTTTTACAGTTAGATCAAAAGATACTGGATCTCATGGAATGGGATTTGGGGTGTTAATAATGTGGTTGCAGGAAGGTATTAGTGTGAGTTTAACACAGAGATTGCCTGTGTTCTCTGTATAACTGCTGGCCATTTTGTGGGCATTGCGATTTGTGGGCTGAGGAACAGTGCACCTGAGCAAGTGATAATTTGCTCTGATTTGTCACCGGCTCTGTTGGCTGGAGAATCTGAGTCACGTCCTGACCTGATTTATGATATTTTGATGTGTCTTTTTGAGGTGGAGTGTTCGGAGCACAGTTTTTTTTCTCTGGGTCCTGGGAAATGTTGAGATAGAGAAAAATGAAGCTGATGATACACAGGCAAAGGAGTCCCTTTTAAAGGACGATGTGGATGTTTTTGTTGCCTTGAGTGGACAGGAGGGCTCCGGTGTGTGGACTGTGGACTTGACAGGCTGTGGCAGGTGGAATGCAATGGGGAGCTAAGGGGCAGACTGTACTATTCCTCTCAGAATTCTATTAAAAAAAACCATGGGCAGCCTTTTCCTGGTGTAGAGAGGATGTGGTGTTTACCCGGCTGAGTTTTGGTCATTGTGTTCTAGCTGCCTATTTGCAGACTGTTCACAAGCATGACAGCAGGCTTTGTGATTGAGTTGAACAGAAAACAGTTTCTCATGTACTTTTTTGTTTCAGCAAATTCAGGGTTGAAAGACAGGTTTTGTTAATGCTTCTTGGCAACTTAGGGATTTCTACTTTTTAATTTTTGGTGTTTCATGCTCTTGTGCCTTCGGAACGTTGTAGTGCGGTTGGTTGTCAGGTCCCAGTCTCCCACATCCAACTCTGACCACCAGAGGGAGCCCTCGCCTATGTTCTCACCCCTCCCTTCCTCATCTGCCTGCCTGCATGCACTGCATCTGCTCCCTGCCTGTTCAGCTGATACTCATTTGCTCATCAGTTACCAAGCTATTTAAGCCAGTTCACCTCTGTAGTCTGTGCATAGTCTTGTATGTGTTCTCTAGCTGTACAGGTGAAGCAGTTTCTACTTGTCTTCCTGGGTTTGACCTCTGCCTATCTTGTTGCCTCCTGCCTTGCTCCTTGTGTTTACCCTTGCCTGGATTATAACTTCAACATGTCTCACCCTTGTAAAATAAAGAGTTTGCATGTGGATCCACACGCCTTGCCGCCTCCATCACAGCAGTTTGCGGTTTTTCAGTTTCTCTGCCAGACTGGTCTGTTTTCAGAATTTAGTTATGGTTGTATTTAAACTGGGGGTGGCAGCATTACACTCGCCAGTGTACAGCCTGCCAAAAATACATTAGAAGAGTTTTTTTTAAAGTCAGTTTAATCAGGGATCACAGATGACTAGAAGACAGTCACATAGAATAGCAGCAAGATAGTTCACCATCAGACACTGAGCTAAGAGAATTGTTAAAGCACAACGATTTTTTTTAAAAACCAGACAAACGATCCGACAGTCTGAAAAAGGAGAATTCCAGCTTCAGCCTGGAGCAAACATTACAGCGCCATACTGAGAGTTTTTTTTGTTTTACGACATTAACAAGGTGCCAAGATTTAAAAACACTAGTAAAACTCAGGCAATCCACATAAATTTAAAACTTTAGTGTTCAATATAAACAGAGCATCATCCTGCCTCAGACCATTCACACTCTTCAAGATGCAGCTTGTCAGCTCAATCCACATCAAATCTAATGGGTAAGTCAAAAACCTCTGCAGGAACTGACTCCAGAAGGTGGCAGATCTACTGGCCAGGTGCATTAGGCCCTGTCCTCCCTAGGAAGAAACAACACTCCCTGTGGCACCCAGTGTAGACTGTCCCCCAAAAAATTAACTAGCATGGACTGAAGCTGAGATAGTAACCGGGAAGGAGGGTCCAAACACAGCAGCCGGTGCCAAAGTAGGGAAGCAACAAGGCTGTTAATAACCAAAACCCTCCTGCTAAAAGACGTTTGGGGAAGAAACCATCGCCACTTAGTCATCTTTCTCTCCAGTTTGTTGACAACATCCCTCCCAGTTCTTTTTGACCATGGCAGGACCACCAAGAAAAACTCCCAGGTACTCCAAACCCTCATTCTTCCATCCCATATTTGAAGGGAGAACTGAGAGACCGTCCTGCCACCTTCCCACGGCAAGAGCGTCAGTCTTGTGCCAGTTAACCCTGGCAGAGGACAACTTGGAATAAAGCATGAATTACATCCACTAACACATTCACATTGGTCTGATGTTTGACAAAAACAATAACATCATCAGCATAAGCTGATAAAACAATGTCTCTACTGAAACCAGGCAAGCCCAAACATTGCATGGATCTTATGGAGGAGAGGCTCCAGGGAGAGCGTAAAGCATGCCAGACAGCACAGCCTTGCCGTATGCCTCGACCCATTCTAAAAGGAGCACACAAACTGCTGTTCACCCTCAGCACACTCTCAACCTCCCTGTAAAAAAACGTTGATTCTAGCAATGAAACCAAACTTCACCATGACATTCCAAAGGAAGCCTTTTCCTGGTCTAGAGAAATCAGACCAGATTTCAAACCTAAAAGCTCAAAGACTTCCAAAACATCTCGAATTAGAGAAACGTTATCAACCATGAGTCTGCCTCAGACACAGTAGGTCTGAGGTCATCTCCTCAGAGACTTTAGGCAGTCCACTGCAGAACTCCTCACTCATTAGTGTAGAGCAAGGAATAAAAGTCCACTGCCGTTTGTCTGATCTGTTCAGGTCCAATCAGTACTTCTCCTGAGTCAGACAAGAAGGAGTGCATCATCTTCATCTCTCCATGGTTCTTCTCCAAACCAAAAAAGAAGCTAGAGGGAGCATCCATTTCAGAGACATCCTGAATCCGGGACCGGACCAATGCCCCCTGAACTTTAGAATTCTGCAGGCGCTCCGAAGTCAACGTCAGAAGAGAAGAAAAGGCATACAAATAAATGATCCAAAAAATACAGTGTCATTTCTAGATTATTTTTAGATTCCTTCTCACAGTGGATATGGACCTTAGATTAATATTTCAGACCCTTTATCATTTCTAAACTGGAGAAATTGCAAAATCACAATGTGTTCAAATACATATTTGCCTCACTATTTATGTCTGTTTGTTTTTTATTCTACCATTTAGCAATCGTGTATCTCTAAAGGAAAGTATACAGCTATTTGAACCGCATATTTATTGTATCGTGTTTACTCTTGGAGAGTGAAATCTGGGTTACTTTTATAGTTATTATGTCTGCGCAGGCGCGGGATTTAGTGGTGGGAGGAGAAAGCCGGAAAAACGCGTCACTTCCGGCTGGAGCTCCTGACGTGTCCAAAACAGTTATTGCACCGGTGTGGTGTGGTGTGGTGTGGTGTCGTGGGATATTTATTATACGTTCTATTATTTTATCTGGTAATGTTTTGACCGCTGGTCTGTGATCTGCACGTACGGAAACATTTCTTCACGACAGGTTTTTTCGCTGGTTTTTTTTCTTACATTTGTCTGTGTGGTTTTAATCCAGAAACGTGGTGTCAAGATGCTGGATTTCTTCACCATCTTCAGCAAAGGGGGGATAGTGTTGTGGTGTTTTCAGGGTGCTGGGGTCAAAGAGTCTTTCACTGGGCCGGTCAACGCGTTGATCCGCTCGGTGATCCTTCAGGTGAGTGACCGGCCAGGTGTTTCCTTTCATCATAGTTGCTCATTTTTCGTTTGTGTTGGCTGTAAAAGCTAATGCTAAGCTAGCGCTAGCTTGTTGCGTAATGCTAGTAAACAGGACCAAGTCATTTTTCAGTGAGGGCGGATTGCCAAACTCTTTGACTTTAATTGCTTAATTGTCTGCTACTTTATGTCTGTTCGGTTTTACGCAAGAGGCCAAGTTGGAACAACCTTTCGTGGCTCATTGTGGTTCTCGTGTGTTTCTTTTATGTTCTTAAGGAGCGAAGTGGAAGCAACTCCTTCACTCATGAGAGACAAAGTCTAAAATACAAGCTGGACAATGAGTTTGAGTTGATTTTTGTGGTAAGTATCTGATTCAAACAGGAACAAGCTGAACGATGCGCCCAAACGCAATTGTTGTGCCACTGCAGTGATAAATAAACCCCAACTCTTATTTTTCCAGGTGGGCTTTCAAAACATCTTAACGCTGACATATGTGGACAAGTTCATAGATGATGTTCAGCTTCGTTTTAGGGATCGTTACAAGAATGAGCTGGAGCAGAAGGGAGCTCTGAGGCTGCTCAACAACAGCTTTGAGTTTGAAGATGACTTCCAGAGCATTTTAAGGTAAAGATTAGTGTTATCTCTAGTGGGTCAAGTTCAGCTGTTTCATTCCCGGACTGATAATAGGTGGAACTCTGCTACAGATTAACTCTTAAGGAACAGAAATCCTGCATTATGTGTCTTCACAGGGATGTATATTAGTGTTCTGCACGTCTTCATTTAAACCAGCATAACTTCAACTTGATGTTTGTTGCTGGAGGAACTAAAGTTATGAGTAGGGGTGTAACAATTCAAATCATAATTTGTGGTTGATGATACAATTCATTGCCGATTTTGGTTCATTTAGAATGATTCGATTATCTGACCTAAAATAGGTCCAGGACATATTTAGGCAAACTTAACCAGTGTGACTCAGAATTACATTCCTGATACTGAACAGTGCAGGTGAAGTTTTCTGATTTTTTTTTTTTTTTTGTGTTTCTTTAAAGATAATCAAGTGTAAATTAAATATGTACAAAAACAAGAAATCATGTCCAATCCATTCACATTTTAGTTTGATATGGTTCAGCCCACTGTTTTTTCCACATCAATAATCCAAAGGGAATAGTAATCCAAAGGGAACATTATTAGAACATTTTACCACTTATTAACTAACTACCAACTTATCGTATAAATCAATACAAATGTTTTTTTTTTCCATATCAATTATAAGTGATTTATCTCATTTTTAAACAATTTTATCAATAGTTCAATTTGATTAACAGCTTGCCTCAGACAGATCGATCTGGTTGGAATGTAGCAATTTCAGTCGATTAAATGAATCGTTACACCCATTGTTATTAGCGTAGCTTTCCAGATTAACCATGAGTCCAACTTTAAAAATACTTTCCCAGGTAAACAGTTCTTTCAGAAATGCTTACTGACCCAACATTTGTTCCTGGCTATTCCATTCATTATTCATCGTCCATTTATCCACATTTGGGTCGTGGTCGTTGGATGAGCTGTTTTTATCTGGCGTCCCTGTTTCTTTTGTCCTCTTTTTTTTCATTTTGACCCTGAAATGTTTGAAGGATCTGATTGAAAAGAAAGTGGAAATGATTTAACTTTCTGCTAGAAAAGGTTGTTGAATTCAGTCAAATAAAGAAACCTGAACTTGCCAAATGTATTGTCCATCTGTGTACCTTTCATGTTCTATTTTGTTAGAGTAGCTTCATCTTATCCCTGAGCTGCTGCATCGCTTACATAGCTGGATGAAAGGTTGAAATCTAGAAACGCGCAGGTTTTTTCTTTTGCCTTTGGTGCCTCTCTTTGATCCATCGTGTTTCCCCCATGGAGCTGAGAAAACATAATTTTCTTTCTTTTTTTTCATTTAAATGTACCCTCAGAGTAGAAATAATCTCAAATCTTAAGCAAATGTAGGCTTTATCTCAAAGAATTCAGTGAAATCCAGCTACCAGTCTAAGGTTTAACTTTAGAGGAACCTTCTTATTACGTATTTTGGTATAGTGATCACCAATGCCACCTATTTACTTAATGTACTACTTGATATGTGACATTTCCATCATTCTAGCGTATCAAACAGGAATCCTATTGTCATTGTAAGAAATTGACCTACACACGTTCTGCTCACTGTTGGTGTCTATCTCTGCTCCTTTTTACTGCAGCTTGTAATGAGAATCTTAAACTTCAAGTTTGTTCTTGGACCAGTTAGGGTTTTTTTCCAGGTTATTTTTATTTAGTAGCTATTATTATTAATAGCTGTTATTCCATGGTTGTTTTAAAACTGTCCCATCTTAAAATTTCTGAAGGATCCAGCTGAGATCTTCTACTGAACTTTTCTCTCCATCCTTGCTTTTTTGTACATCACCTGTTCATCACAAGGGAGGCGGAGGAGAACAGTAAGACTCGGAGCCCCACCTACATGCGGGCCTTTCAGGAGTCTGAGAAATCCAAAAAAACTGTGAAGTCAATGATTGAGACAAAAGGTGGGGACAAATGCAAGGAGCAGGGTGGCAAGAAGAATAAAAGTTCCAAAAAAGAGCGTAAGTTCTACTTCTGATAGAACTGAATAGCTGAAGTTCTTTTTTTACTATTATTTTTTTCATAAATCCTAAGGTATATACTTTTTTCTGTCCAGCTCCTGCACCTGAGCCAGCCAAAGTGGAGAAACCTTCACCCTTGGCTCAAAAGGTGGTTCAGAACGGGAACCAGAGTTTGACACAGGAGGAGATCGTACAGAAGAAGAGAGAGGAATTCATCCGTAAACACACATGCAGGACCCACTGAAAAACACAGGTGAGGCAGCTGAGAATACAACCAAAGCACTTTTACCTCTTTATTTCTACCAGCCTCATTGTGTGACTATTGAAACACATTCACTATCTGGGGTTTCTGTGTATGTTTTTCAGGACATGCCTCAGCATAACTTTATTTAACATCAGCTTTTTCAGGGGATCCAGCTTGATAATTTTTCTGGTTTTTGATACATCTTCTACTTTTTAAAAATGAATAATGAATCCTCCAAAGACGATCTCAGCTAAAAACATCAACAGTTTAGCAAAAAACAATCATCAATCACCTTTTAACAGTTGGCCAGGAATTTACATTTTAGATGAAATTAGCCTTTAAGAACAAAACAGTACATACACATGTCAATCTTATCTTTGTAAATTTTGCTTCTGTTATTTCATTTTTGGAGATGAATTTAAATGATGCAGATCTATTTAAAGCATACTTAGCAGTTAAATGTATCACTTTATGAAATTTAGGGTTTTTCTGAACAATTTTGGACTTTTTGTAGCTAATTTAGTTTATTTAACTTTTTCTTTCTGGCAGCTTATGCATTTAAAATCAGTAAAATCAAAATAAAAAACAGCTACTTTTACAAGAAAACTTTTTCATTTAACAGTTTGGAGTGAGACTTTGGTAACAAGTCCCACTCCAACTATATTTTTATTAATTGTAAAATTGTTCCCAGTGGTCTTGGTTATGATTTATGGAAGTTTTAGCCAAAATCAAAAAGTTTGTTGTCTTTTAAAGACATTTTCTGCAGAGCAGCAGGAGTTCATCAGAAATCCTTCTCTGGGTTGTGGGCAGGACTGTTGGTGCAGAAGTTAGCCCACGTTGATATCCCAGCATGCCTTTGTTTACACTCACAACCCTCAAGCTAACATTAGCTAACACCAAACACAATTTTCATTGTAGTGGGTCTTTAAGGTGTTTAGTTTTTTAATTCAATTATTTGTTTACTTTTTACATTTTCAGTTTTTCTTTCACGTTAACAATGTATACTTAGTATATTTAATGTCTATTTTTCAAATTTACCATCTGGTCTCTCCTTCACTTTAAGCTGATCCTGATTCTACCCCATAGCCAGGTTTCTAACGGACAGAAGTCATGTGATGAGCCGAAGGCTTCATGATGCATTTGCCTGAATTTTGGGCAGTTAAATCATCTGAGGGATGTTGTGGTGGTGATCAAAGAGAATTATGGTCCTTGCAGAAGATCACAAGGGCCTGGACCGCTCACTGTAAAAGAGAACTGGACTGAGCGAGTGTGATGTCACCCCTACAAAATGGTTTACTTCCAACTCCAATGAAATGAAGTCAATTCAATTATTTATATAATTTTAACTGAACTGTTTTATTTTAAGAAAAATTAGGTATATCATTTATGGTGTTTGGAAAAAGAGGAGTGGGATAATGTGGAGTTGGGTTTACTGGATAAGTCAGTGGTAGATGGTGACAAAAGCAGAACTTTCATTGAGGATAAAAAAAAATGCTGAATAAACTGGAGTCAGCTGGATGAGGTTATTAGGTTTTTTTTTTCAGTTCTCTGTAGGAAATGCAATTTCCGTAGCTTATAACTGCAGTCTTCCTCTGTCTTTTTCTGCTGCCGACAGTAAGTCCCCAAAGCCTCAGAAGCCCAGGGAGAAAACCAAACGTGTTTGGGACAACGCTGGGACAAACACTAAGGACCTGGACTACAGCGCCAAGAACGGAAACTCTCCTGGGAATGAGGAGAAAGACCTGGATGCACAAAATGACCTGGTAGGACCTCTCTTCACCTTCACAGATGTAGCGTATTTAATGGTTAGGAAGTAATAGATTTTTGTGGTTATTCCAGGGAATACAGCTAAGTCCTATGAAGGGGGACCTGCGTTCTGTGGACTATGAGTCCAGTGAGGAAGAAGAGGTGGAGGAGGTGGTGGTCCACGCAACAACCAAACCAAGGTATCTGGATTCTTATTTGTTTGTATGTGACAGGTTTTAGGTTTTCTGCAAACAAACAGTTTGTTTTCTACTCAGCTCTAAAAAGGGAGGTGGCTTTGGAGGAATGTTTGGGATGCTGAAGGGCTTGGTGGGCTCCAAGAGTTTGTCTCAGGAAGACATGGAGCCGGTGCTGGAAAAGATGAAGGAGCATCTCATCGGTGCGTTTGCCCCGCCCCTTTTCTCTCCCTGCTCCAGCAGGTGGACTCCCTGCAGATGTGAATTCCTTCCTGTAAACAAACCTGTTTGTTTTTGTGATTTCACAGCAAAGAATGTAGCGGCCGATATTGCCTCCCAGCTGTGCGACTCTGTTGCCAAGAAACTGGAGGGCAAAGTCATGGGCACATTCACCAGTGAGTTCCAGTTCCCACTCAACTGGTTTTAATAAAGTTTCCATTCATTTTTGTCGTTTAGACTAAAACTGTAAATGTTGAGTATAAATTGAAGATTTTTTTTTTTGTGTTTAATTTAGAGTAGCTAACTTTTTGCTAAAAGACCATACTACATTTCTACTACATTTCTAAATTCATTTAGCAAGTACAGCCTAGTATTTAGTACTAAAGTGTATATTTAATTATGTTAAACTTTATTTGTTGTCTTGACTGCTCAAAATAAATTGGTTCAGAATCGGAACTTTTATATCTAAACCGGCATTTGGCGGCATTTGTAATCGAAAGGTAGCAGTTGCATTTTTACACGCCATGTGGTGGCCGCAGACGTTTAAAGAAAAGTTCAAATTTGACGGCAACCAGACAATTTTCCTTCAAAAGTTGACATCGGTCAGTGGCGACCCGGGAACATTTCAAGGTCGCGTGGTTGCCGTCCAGTGATAGCCATGGCTGGGCGGCCTCGGGTGAATGTGTAAGTGTCTGCGGACGGCAGCTGTTTATTAAAAAAATGCCACCCTATAGCCTGGGGGTGTATAAAAGGGGCCATTCTGCACACGTTTGCCGCCTGACTGCCCCTGTCTACATTCATCACCACGCCTAAGATTTTCCAAAAAATTGGGTGGCAGCATGAATCCTTGAAATCTCTGCTGATGCCTCCTTGCAGTGCTATAGCAAATGGTATTTGTGACCCTAGCATAAGTGAAGTCTATTTTAGCCTTTATTTGAACAGCTTTGGACAGGAACAATCACAAATGCATCTTACTACCATGTACAGTGTTTCCTTGTTTATCCCGGGAGTTGTGTTCTAAGAATAACAGCAATAGATGAAATCCAGAAAGTAGGATTCTAGACGTTCTAAGGCTGTAAAACTCCTTACAACACACTTCACACTTTTCTCAGACAGACATGAGCATTTTAGGACTTTGGTTTAAACTCTCAAAGTTCAAACTTTCATAGAAAAATACATTTGGTTTTCTAGAATGAGACCAAAGATCTGACCGCGATTGAAGATTTATTTAGATTTGGCGAGCTGAGCACATCCTGTGCAGGGTACCCACCACGGAGGAAATTAATCAATAATAGTCAACAGCCAATCAGGATGCAGAACACAATGCGCTGTTTAAAAAAAAATAAAAGCAAAATCGCATTGAAAAAAGTCCACAAGAGCGTGACAGGTGAACTGCATTACAGTGAGTGAACACTGTAATTGTTGATCTTTTGTTACCTGATAAAAGTATTTGTGTGTTTGTGTAGCTGTGGCCTCAACAGTAAAGCAGGCTCTACAGGACTCGCTGGTGCAGATCCTGCAGCCCAAGCGGCGGGTGGATATTTTGAGAGACGTGATGGAGGCGCAGAGTCAGCGCAGGCCTTTTGTCATCACATTTTGTGGTGTTAACGGAGTTGGAAAGTCTACCAACCTGGCAAAGGTGGGTTTGGACTGAATCCATGTCACACAGGATGCTGCGAGGCTTTAACGGATAATGAGAGTTTTCCATTTTGATTTAGATTTCCTACTGGCTGATTGAGAACGGTTTCACCGTGCTGATCGCAGCCTGCGACACTTTTCGTGCGGGGGCAGTGGAGCAGCTACGCACTCATCAGCGCCGCCTGAACGCTCTTCACCCACCGGAGAAGCACGGAGGACAGCCCGTCGTCCAGCTGTATGAGAAGGGCTACGGGAAAGATGCTGCTGGAATCGCCATGGAGGCCATTGCTTATGGTAAATCGTTCTCCTGTAGGTCCTGGTCGACCACACTCGAGTGTCCTCCGTTCTGACTCTTCCTTCACCTTTTTGGATTTGGTTACACTCCAACAAGCTACGTTTAAATTTCTTTAGCTCGCAACCAGGCGTTTGACGTGGTGCTGGTGGACACTGCGGGGAGGATGCAGGACAACGCCCCGCTGATGACAGCCCTGGCCAAACTTATTGCAGTCAACATGCCTGATCTGGTGCTGTTCGTTGGGGAGGCTCTAGTGGGCAATGAAGCCGTTGACCAGCTGGTAAGAAACAAAATGGATCACATGACCTTATTTCCACCTTTCTGCTTGTTTTTTTTATTTTAAAGGCGCATTCTGGTGAAAACCTTGTGGGAGTTTTTACCAGTTTTCTTGTGGTATTTTTCTGATGATGGATATAAAGAAAACGTAACTCAAAATTACTGAATACTTCCTTCGTTTGTGGATCATGAGCAGATGATAAAATGTTGTTTGACTTATTTGTGATGTATTGAGGAAACCTCAAGCTCCCTGCTCCACTTCATTCTGATTCATCTACTTGCAGGTAAAAAGATCCTTGAAAGTTTTTGTTTTTTTCATTCAAGCTGGCATGAGAATGAGGACTTGAACTAATTTAAATGAGGTTTCCACCCATTTTCATAAAGATTTTTTTCAATGTTTCGAAAGGCTAAAACTTTGTATTACATTGTACATGTTCAGGGTAAAAGGATGTTTTAAATTATCACTGGTGATGCTTTTAAAATAGATCCAGACAATCATCGTGGGTCTTAAACTTTTAATCTTAACCATTGAAATATAATTTAATCCTGCCTGGAAGAGAAGCCTTTTTGCGCTGCTGTGAGAAAACCACCACCCCCTAGTCACCCAGCTCAAGCTCCATTTAGAAGACTGCAAGATTTACAATAGCGGAATTATCAGGTCAGGGTAAAGTTCTGTTTAACTTACTAGTACCATTCTGATTGGGTTGACAAGTTCAGCAATTCATCCTGGAACATCCTTGAAATATTAACATTTGATACTTTTTTTCTAAAATCTTTTTTTGTTGAAGTTGACTAACAGATTTTTCCTTGCATGTATAAAGTAATGCAGTCAGATGAAAAGCTGTTGGGCTGAAACTTTTAGATCAGAGGCAGTTTAAGAGGGTTACAATAAAACATACATTTCAGATGACTGAACTGTCCAGCAGAGGGCAGCATTGCTCCATGATACACATTTCACAAATTTCATTTGACTG